>PVJL010005920.1:0-100170 GCA_004026885.1 Lyroderma lyra
CTAGGGGGAGGCAGGAAAATCCGCCGGTTTTATTGGCAAGATGATCGTCCAGTCAACAACGCTGGCCAGTGATGTTAGGGAGCGAACTTTTAGCCACTGGTTTGTCATTTGACGCTACCTAGTTCTCTAAAAATTTCCCATTGGTTTATATGAATGTCACTCCGTTCCATTAGCCAACAAACCGAAAGAGGGCGGATTTTAACCTCCGAATCTTGACTCTGTTTGAGAACTGTATCTGTCAATCAACAAGGTCCCGTTCTTACTCGTGATTGTTGTATGTCTATTAAGAGTCTTCTGGAGCAGAGGATAAAGGCCAACGTACCCGCCAAAGGGCGACCCTTCGTGGTGGAAGCCAGTGGTGATCGTCACTTGTAAGTTTCCGGACTCTAAAGAAAAACTACAAGTCCCAGAATATATCTCGGCCCCGGGCTTACAAACCAACTTTCTGCGCAGGGTTCCAGGGCATTTTGAAGGTAAGAGTCTGGCGATGTTAATGGTTCCTAGGGAGAGGCGGTCTAGCGCTGCCTTGTTGTCGCCCACTCTCATTCCTATATAAAGTCACACCTCCACGCCTTTGCGACTGGCTGTAACCTGTCCTAAGAATAACTTCCGTCCACGCCCTGTCTAAATGAGGTCAACGCATCCAACGTTGTTCCCCCTGCCTCTTCAACTTTAGAAGAGCATCATGATTTTTTTGAGTACCCAATGAAACTCAACGGATCCTCTGCCCACGAAAAGACAAGTTATTAAGAAGTGATTTGATCCCTCTGGGCATAGATGGGTCAGAGAGAAACTGAGGAGTTCGGAAAATGCAGAAGCAGCCCAGGAGGCAGTCAGGAGTCATGGAGGTGGAGAAGCGGGGCGATTAGAGAAACGGTGAAGAGGAGGATGGCAGAGTGGTCAATGGTAATATGCCCGCTCCCAGACCCAAACCCCAGATCTCAGAGAGATGAACAAAACGACCAACATGTTTGGCACTGCAGTCTTGACCAGAACAGCAGAAAGCCAGAAACACCCTAAATGCACATATGTGAAGCTAGTTAAATAAATACTATGCAGCAGCTGAAAAAAACATGAAGTCTTCATGTACTGACATGTAAACAATTGAAATACAGGGTCCAGCAGAAGTGACTGCCCTTTTTATGAACTGGTAATCTATACAAAAAAAAAAAAATTTTTTTTTGGGGGGGGATGTAGTTCCCTGGCTGGGAATCGAACCCAGGCTGCAGCGTTGAGAGCACCAAAAGTTTTATTACAAAATCCTAAGTATGTAATTCTGTAACATAGCAATATTTTAACTACTTTAAAAAGGGCATTACTTTTGCCAGACTCTATACTGAGGGAGGAAAAAAAGAAAGGTACAGAACTGCATGTAAAGGGCACCAAAATTCATGAAAAATATGTACAAAAGAAACATTTCTGGAAGAATACACAAACTGATCAAAATAGTTGCATTTTTATGCTATTTGAATGGTGGATCCTACATATATGTATTACTTTTTCAATTTAAAAGCCCTTATCTTCTAAGAGCACTAGTTCTGTAATTGTCCTTGTCTGGGTTATGTCCTGGACTTGTTTCTTTGCTGGGTGATAATGACTAAGTGACTTCATTCCCTGAACCTGTTTCTTCATCTGTAAAATGGGAAACATAGCATCAAAAAGTTGCAAGAATTATATACATGTGACAACCATTTGGAACAAGGCCAGGCACAGTGTAAGCACCTGCTAGATCACCCCTATTGTCATTATCACTGTGTTTACCAACAGCAAGATTAAGCTACACATTACAAGAGTCAAGGCTAAGGGCATGAGCTCTGGAGCCAGGCTGCTACTTCCTCAGTGGTGACATTGGGCAAGCTACTTGCCCTCTCTGGGCCTGTTTCCTAACCTGTAAAAATGGAGACGAGAAAGCCCACCCCTAGAGCGGCTGGGGAGCCTGGGCCACAGGGAAAGAAATACAGGTCCCATTCTTGGGCACTTCCTTTATGCTGGGCTGTGTCAGGTGGTTTCCAGATACCAGCTGTTGCTATTAGTTATTACTATCAATGGGAGGCAAGGGACATCAGCCAAGGGGACACTCAGACCAGGAAGGATACCAATATAGGCCACCTCCCCAAGAAGGCACAGACACATTCTGAGTTATAATAAAAAACCAAATTCTTCATTATCTCCCATCCCCTCCCCCAAACAGGGTCAACTCAGTGTGATTCCCACAGAGGCCAGGGCTTCAGTGGCCCAAGTGGGACAGAGGGTGGGGTCCCCATACATGGTGCACATGAAGTCCCGCACGAAGTCAGGAAAGCGTTTCTCCACAATGCTGGCACGCACAGCACTCATCAGCTGCAACTATGGGGCAAAGGTGTCAATGTCAGCCACCCATACCCAGGAGACCTGCATACCCACCCCTGCCTTGCCCACCCAAGCCACAGGCCCACCTGGTAGGCAATGTTGTGAACAGTGAGGTGGTGCAAGGCGGCGGTATTGTCGCTATGGAGTAGTGTGTGCAGGAAAGCTCGGCTGTGCCTAGGTACAGGAGGTCAGGGCTCAGCAGTGTCCTACCCACCTCCACAGCCTCCCCCGGCCCCAGGGCCCCATCCTCCCCTACTTCTGACAGGTGGGACAGGAACACTCAGGGTCTATGGGGCGGAAGTCCTTCTGGAACTGTTTCTTCCTCAGCTGCAGGTTCCCTGTGGACACCAGGGCAGAGCCAAAGCGCTGGGGGAGAGAGGTAAGGAAAACCAGGTCAACTAGGTCTTCACCCTCCAGACCTCCACCCCACTTTGGCACCCCCACACCCCAACCCCTACTGCCCAGAGCCTCACCGCTGTCCGTGTGGGGAAAACGCAGTCGAACATGTCACATCCAAGAGCCACGCAGACCACCAGATCAGTGGCATAGCTGGGGATGGGGCCATGGGGGAGGGGAACACAGTACCTCAAGCCCTGGTCACACACCTACGGCCCCCTCCCAACTCTCAGAGACCCCCTAGACTGAAACCCTCAGAACCGCCCCCAGCGGAGGGCCATGTCCTCCTTAGGCCCCTCCCAGGCAGGTCTGTGTCCTTCCCTGCAGGGGTGCCCCAGGAATCCACTTCCTAAAGGTAGGGCTGTCTACCCACTTTTGGACATACCCAACCCCCATCAGGTATCGGGGCTTGTCCTTAGGTAGCCTCGAAGTACTCAGCGCCACCATCCTCCAGAACTGGCCCTTGCTCTCGCCTCCACTCAGGCCCCCGATAGCGAAGCCGGGTACATCCCTCTTGGTCATCTCTGGGGGAAAAGGGAAAGGTAAGGGGTGGCCAGACAAAAGGAAATGCTGCTCCTCCTTCCTCTCTGTCCTCATCTCTGCCTCCCCTTCATCTCCACAGCCACAGCCTTGGTTTAGGCCTCATTGTCACCCTTCCTCTGGGCCAGGGTGACAGCCTCTTCATGGGCCTTCTGCTTCCTGTCCTACTGGGATTTTCCTATGGTTCCCTATTGGTTCCTGTCACATTTCCACTCAGCAGCCCTCCATGGCTCCCCAGCACCTCATTGTATCAATGCTGTAGATTTTGGAGCTCAAGGCCTGGGTCCAAATCCCAGCTCTGCAACATCTGAGCTCTCTGGTTTGGAGTAAGTGATTTAACCGCTCTGTGCCTCAGTTTTCCCTTCTGTAATCTAGGGAACCTGGTAGTTCCCACATTATAGGATGGTTTTGGAAATTCAATGGGTCAGTCGGTGACCAGAACTTAGCATAGTATCTAGTGAATACCCAAAAATTGATGACTATTAGAATTACTATTATTCTGCATTCTACTCCATTCTGACTCTGGGGCTTTCCTTCAGCTGTTCCTTCTGCCTGCAGTGCCCTTTGCCCATTAACAATCACTGTCTGAGCATGCCAGGCCCACGTGGGGCCCTCAACAATGTGACAAGCCTCAGTCTTGCTGGCACATGGCTCTACCTTCCAGGCAGGTGGCCCGGAGATCTGCGTCCAGCCCACCCTGGATGATGGCGAAGAGATTTTGCTTATCTGGCCGCCGATGGGCTGCAATGCAACGGTCCAGCCAGCGGATTGATCTGCAAGAAGACCAATCAGCCTTATGAGCCTGGTGAGGGGTAGGGAGACAAGGCTGCAGGATCAGGATCCCCTGCACACACACACACACACACACACACACACACACATGCATGCACACACACCTGTACATGGCTTCCTTTACACGTGGCCCCGTCACAGTGCTGCTGACCACGTCGTCCAGCTGCATGATGATGTCTGAGCCTGTAAGTTGAGAATAGGGCACTGTCACTAGGAAAGACCCCACCTCCTACTGGGGACAAACTGGACCTCAGAAGTCCCTCCTTGGGTCTTGCTGACTCCCACTTAAACTCCCAGTTTGTTTATACAATAGCCAGAGGGCGCTTTCAAAATGCACATTTGCTCTTGCCTCCCCCAACTGATTCCTGCTCTGGTACTATAATAAAATCCCACTTCTGTAAATATACCTTGCAAGAACAAAATATTGTTCATACAAAGTGATTCATCGTGGTATGGCAAACAATAGCAAGATGGGAACCCAAGTGTCCATCAATAGGGGTTTGATTAAATCATGGCTCAGCCCTTAATAGAAGAATGTATTTAGCCATGTATAATGTGCACTTTTTTGCCAAAATTTGTGAGGGAAAAATATGGACGCACATTATACATTGGGTAGTACTAATTTTGTATCTATATGAATGTTTGTAATTCTTTTTCTTTTTTGATTCTTTTTTTTTTTTTTTTTTAATGTGGGTAGTTCCCTGGCTGGGAAACAAACCCAGGCTGCAGCATTGACAGTGCTGAAGCCTAGCCACTGAACTACCAGAAAACTCCCAATGTAAACATTTATAATTCTTTTATTTATGCTTATGAGTTAAAAATGTAACTGTAGAAATCAATAATGATATATGTATGCAAAATAATACCCTGAAATATGATAATCAGTACTTTTTTAATATAAAATTTTATACATAAAATTTCTTGTACAATATGTTAAAAATAAATGCTAAAATTCCTTTATAATACAAAAAACAAGTACCTTATATAAACAAATTAAAATCTAAACTAAAAAATTAAAATGAAAGATTTTTTTTTTTCCCTGAAAGCTTGGGCCAAAAATGTGAGTCTGCATTATACATAGGAGTGCATTATACCTGGCAAAGTACAGTACCTTCCCCACCATTCCAAAATCCAGACACTTCTCAAAAATCAAAGGATTTTTCTTATGTGTGTGGCACACTCATTTGGTAGCAAACCCCAAGATGGTTATAATCTTTTCAAAAATATAATTTAGTATGAAGATTCATAAAGTGTTAATTGAATAAAAGTGAACTGCATGCCATATGATTCAGCAATCCCACATTTGGTATATACCCAAAGGCATTAAAAGAAGGATCTTGGAGTTCCCTGGTGGGTAGTGGCTTAACGCTTTGGCGCTGGCGCTGTCAGCATTGCGGCCTGTGTTCGATTCCCAGCCAGGGAGCTACCCACATACCAAAAAGCAAAAAAAAAAAAAAAAAAGAAGGATCTTGAAGAGATATTTGCATATCTATGTTCATAGCATTATTCACAACAGCCAAAAAGTGGAAACAACCCAAATGTCCATAGACAGATGAACAGATAAACAAAATGTGATGTAGACATACAATGGAATATTATGCATCCAGGAAAAGGAAGGAAAATCTGACACTTGCTATGGTATGGATAAATCTTGAGGCCAATATGTTAAATAAGCCAGTCATAAAAGGACAAATACTATATGATTCCACTTTTATGAGGTCCCTAGGGTAGTTAAATTCTTAGAGGAGAAGGGTGGTTGCTAGAGGCAAAGGGAGAGAGGAATGGCTAGTTATTGTTTAATGGGGATAGAGTTTTAGTTTTGCAATGAAGACAGTTCTGGAGGTGGATGGTGTGGTTAGTTTTACAACAATGTGATTACTTAATGCCATTGAACTGAACACTTAAAAATGGTAATGGTAAATTTTATATTATGTGTGTTTTACCACAATTATTTTTAATTGGAAAAAATGTGAAGTGTAATACAAAATACTGTCCCAGAGACCCCACTAAGATGCTGTGTAATAAATGGTATGTATCTTTCTAAAATGTGAAAATTGTGACCCCAATCAGGCCCTAAGAATTTCAGATTAGTAACTGTGGACTTTTATGTTATATGTTAGAAAAGCTCAATGAAATATTGCCAATATATGAGTATATCATTATAGGAAAAATACACAATACACCACACTAGCCAAAGACGGGGAGATCTGACAATCAGTAAGGATCAATCCAACTGCAGTGGATTGAGATATATCACATACACCTACACTCATGAGTTCATGGTGATCCTAAAAAAACTAAACATTAGTTTGTCCCTGCTAAAGAATGCTAAGTAATCCATCCATGAAAACTAGTAAATAAGGGAATAGAATCCCACATTTTCTACATAAAGTGAACTACTTGGTCTCCCAGGAGTAGGTGAGAGACAGTTCTCTTCACAGAAGTAATCTGGATAATAAATGAAAAAAGAATGACAGAATTAGAACATCACTATTTTGCAACTCCTAATGACATAATGGTCCCAGGCAAGAAGCACGGATGGCTCTTTGGGAGAGAAGGGCAGACATTAAGTGCCCCCTTGGTGGAAATACAAGCAGTGAAGTCTTCTGCCAAAAGGAACAAGCACTTAAATCTGGCTCAAACCTCTCCAGATCAGTGCACCAACCTACAGGAAATCTAGGGGGCAAAGAAAAACTGTTACACCATGAGGAAGTGATCAGCAAAAATCAGACCATATGAATGAAACACTGCAGAGCAAAAAAACAGTTTCTTCAAGAAGTCCATTGCAAACACACACACACACACACACACACGGAGAAACTATATAATATGTAATACACATAATATATATTACAAGAAACTTATGAGGCCTTTCAAACAATTATAGTATCTGCATATTATTAGGACACCAAAGTAAACAGGTTACTGAAAAAAAAATTTCATTTATGAAACAACTGGAACTTGAACCACTGGCCAGATATTTGATGATGTTAATCATTATCAATTGTTTTTATTTGGGATGATGGTATTGTGGTTATGTTTTTTTTAAAAAAACTATAGGAGTTCCCTGGTGGTGTAGTGGCTAGGCTTTGGCGCTGTCAACGTTGCAGCCTGGGTTCAATTCCCAGCCGGGGATCTACCCACATAAAAAAACAAACAAACAAACAAACACAAAAAACCAACTATGTTTTAGAGATACAAATTTAAATACTTTTTTTTTTCTTTTTTTTGGATAGTTCCCTGGCTGGGAATCAAACCCAGGCCATGGCGTTGAGAGCAAATTTAAATAATTCAGATTAAAGGATTGGATGTCTAGGATTTGGTTTGATATACTACAGATGATCTAAAAATATTAAAAAGCTAGAAAAGAAGACCAAAGCAAAAAAAAAATTTTTTTTAATAAACAGGATATGTAAGATTGCAACTATTTAAAGAAATCAGTGAAGTATATCCATTCAATGGTATATTATTTGACTGTAAAAAGGAATAAAGCACTTATCACACTGTAATATAAATGAACCTCAAAAACATTCAGTAGACACTCTGTTAACGGGAACTCAGGCTTGAGATTTTGCTGGTTGCTTGAGAGTGCTGGTTGCCTGAGTTCTGGTTAACGGAGCATCTACTTACATTTATCAGGCATCTACCAATCCCTGTGAGTGCTGGTTAACTGAGAGTCCACTGTACTAAGTAAAAGAATCCTTTCACAAAGGATCACATATTGTATGATTTCACTTACATGAAATATCTAGATGTAAATCTATAGAGACAGAAAGTAGATTAATTAGGCTTGGGGAGGGAGGATGGGGAACGACTGATAATGGTATGGGATTTATTTTGGGGGTGATAAAATGTTATGAAATAGATTGTGGTGATGATTGTACAACTCTGTGAATATACTAAAAAAACCACTGAAGTCTACATTTTATTTTATTTTATTTTATTTATTTTTTTGCTTTTTGGTATGTGGGTAGCTCCCTGACTGGGAATCGAACCCAGGCCGCAGCGCTGACAGCGCCAACGCTGAAGCCTTAAGCCACTGCACCATCAGGGAACTCCCATGAAGTCTACATTTTAAATGAATGAATTAGGGAGTTCCCTGATGGTGTAGTGGCTTAAGGCTTCGGTGCTGGCGCTGTCAGCACCGCAGCCTGGGTTTGATTCCCAGTCAGGGAGCTACCCACATACCAAAAAGCAAAAAAAAAAAAAAAAAAAAAAAAAAAAAAAAAAAAAAAAAAAAAAAAAAAAGAATGAATTATATGTTCATCATTATCTCAATAAATCTGTTTAGAAAAAGAAAGAAAGAAAGAAAGACAGAGAAAACAGAAAAATGAAGAAAATAAACCAACCAGAAGATGGTTTTTGGAAGAGATGAACAAACTCAAAATTAATAAACCCCTAGTAGACTGATAAAAAAAAGAGATCACAAGTTAGACCAATATCAGGGATGAAAAAAGAGGCATCACTACAGATTCTATGACATTAAGAGGATAATAAGAGAATATTATTATCAACTTTTTGCCAAGAAAGTTGAAAGAAACTTCAAGAAATGGTCAAATTCCTTGAAAAACTCAACTTATCAAATCTGACCCAAGACAAAACACAAAATCTGAACAGCTCTATCAGCATGTTAAATAGATTGAATTCATCATCAAAAACCTTCCTACAACAAAACTCCAGGCCCAGGGGGTTTTACAGGAGACTTGTATGAAACATTTAACATAACCATGACCTGACTATGTCTGTTTCAGGATATACTTGAATTTTCCATAATTAAAAAAAAACAAACAAGGTACAGAACAGCGGTTCTCAACCTGTGAGTTGCAACCCCTTTGGGGGTCGAATGACCCTTTCACAGGGGTCGCCTAAGACCATCGGAAAACACATATCAGGTATTTACATTACAATTCATAACAGTAGCAAAATGACAGTTATGAAGTAGCAACGAAAATAATTTTATGGGGGACACCACAACATGAGGAACTGTATTAAAGGGTCGCGGCATTAGGATGGTTGAGAACCACTGGTACAGAAGAACATGCTATAAATAGCATGCTCTCATAATGAGAAAAATTAACAGATTTGAACTTGCTTGTATTTGCATAATTGCATAAACTCTCAAAGATTATAGAAGAAACTAGAAACATTGGTGGCCTGTGTGAGTGGTAGAGATGGATGAAGGACAGCCTTGGGAAGGGCATTGTTTTCTGTGCACATTTTTGTATAGAAAAGTATACAAAATGTATTCTTCTTCAGTTTTTAAAGGACAAATCAAAACTCACAAGGCCCTGCAGGACCTGCCAAGTCACCTCCTTATCCTCACTCTCTCCATTCCCTCACTCTGCTCCTGCTGAATAGGCTTCCTTTCTAGTCTTCCAATATGCCAGTCTTGGTCCTGCCTCAGCTCCTTTGCAATGGCTGCTTTCTCTTTCCAGAAACCGTTTTCCCCCTTTGGACACCTAGTTTATTCCTCCCCATCCACAGGTTTTATGCCTAAGGCAGCCTTCCCTGAGACTGCAGACTAAATCATATCCAGAAGTTACAGGTACTTGGCCTTCATGGTCATGGTCCCAATTTTATATTTATATGTGCCTTTTAGAAATTTTTAAATAACTTATATTAAAAAAATAATACATACACATGGTTCCAAATGTTCAAAATACCCCAAAATTTTTAAAAATACAACAGTCTCTTGTTCACCAAGGGAGGAATTACAAAGGGGTACAAGTAAACATTTAGGAGTGATGGATATGTTCTCTATCATGATTGTGGTAAAGTTTTCACTGACAGATATATGTGTCAAAACCTATCAGTGGGTACTCATTAAATATGTTCAGCTGACTGCAAGTCAATTATAACACAAATGAAAAAAATTAAATATGCCCACTCTCCTACCAGCTCCCGTTTCCCTCCCCCCAGTGAACCTATATTACAATTTCTTACATTTCTTTCCAGAGATATTATATGCAAATGAAAGCAAGTCACATGTGTTTTATTTTATTTTTCTTCATACAAATCAAAACACGTAATGCCCTCTATCTGCACTCTTTTTCCCTTTTTTAATTGTAAAGTTCTCACCAATGCCCTTCCGTCTCCTTTGTGGAAACATGGATGACGTGACACCCAGCTCTATGACTATGAGTGAAGCCAAAGAATATGTGGAGGAACTTAAAAGAACCATCTGGTTAGAAGATGGGAAGGTTTGAAACTGTGTTTCCTTAGCACTTTACAAAATTGAGAAAATGTTCATTGTCCTTATCAAGAAATGCGGGGAGCTCCCTGATGGTGTAGCGGCTTAAGGCTTCGGCGCTGGCGCTGTCAGTGCTGCGGCCTGGGCTCGATTCCCAGTCAGGGAGCTACCCACATACCAGCAAAAAAAAAAAAGAAATGCGGAGTATTGGTGGAAATGGGAGGGGCCTAAAGCCTCCCCAATCACTTCTTTTTTTTTTCTAATCACTTCTTGTTGCTTACATTATTTAAACATATCTTTGCTCAATTAATTTACAAGAGTAATAATAGCAATAGGATAATAATAAAAGTTAACTTCGTGGAAGCACTGTACTAAGAGATTTACCAACATCACTTGAATCGTGTGAGCTACCTGCATTAAGTTGGCTCAACTGAAGCTCCGGGAAGAGGAGTCATTAGCCTAAAGCCACACAGCACAGAAGGAGCCGCCCCGCCTTACTTCAACCCGCGAAAGGGACGGGAAGGGGAGGCTCCCCGGGATCTGCTTACCCAGCGCGTTCTGGATTTCCACGGACCTCTCCGGGCTCAGAAGGGTCTCGTCGCCGTCGTAGGGGGAGCGGAAGCGGACGCCCTCCTCTGTCACTTCGGACAGGGACACCAAGGACACCATCTGGAAACCGCCGCTGTCCTGGGGCAAACCCCACCGCAGAGGAGTGAGAAGAAGGGAGATGCACCTCCGAGGAGCGCCTTCGCATCCCAGCCCCGACCCCACCTCACCGTCAGCAGATTATGGGGCCAATTCATGAAGCCGTGGAGACCGTCGGCTTTCTGGATTAGCTCGGGGCCCTGGGTTAGGGGGAGGGTCAAGTTAGAGGTGAGCACGATCCTGGGAGTTAATGTAGGGAGACAGGGATGGCCAACTTCAGTCCCCGCTGTTCTTTCACGCCCAGCACATGGCCTGAGCCACCGGGGAGCTCAATAATCGTTTGTCGATTTAATTTTGGAGGCATGCCCGGGCCTAGGGAATGCCCCACGGCTTCCAAAGCTCCGCCACCACCCTAGACAGACAGAGCCCACCCACCGGCCTCAGACCCAGATGGTAGGTGTTGCCCAGGCAGATGCGGCAGCCCAGCTCGTCCAGCTGCTCCGCTGTGATCCCCTTCATGGTGGCCTGCGTGCCCACTGGCATGAACACTGGAGTGGCCACTGGCCCGTGCGGCAGTCGCAGCTCGCCTGCTCGGGCCCTGGAGCGGCTACACTCGGCCACCAGACGTAAGATCCGCGGAGCAGACTCCAAGGAAGTCGGACTAGCTGCCGCCGCCATCTTGCCTGCCAGAACACGTGGGCAGTGGACCCTGGGCAGCGCCATATTGGCTAAAATCACGTGAAGTGCGACAGAGACGCCTTAGGAGAGCGTCAGGGGGACCATGGCAACGGATACTGGTATGCTGGTCTTGTCTGATCACCCAGTTCGCTCCCACCCTCAGAGCACTGCTGCAAGTATCAAATATTATCTTGTGATAACTTTGTAGGTTATACACCCGTAAATGTCAATCACTATGTTGTACACCTGACACTAATATATTTGTATGTCAACTGTACATGAGGAAGTTTTTTTGTCTTTGGTTCAAGTCCCATTCCTACCACTTCCTCGCTTTACAATCAAAGCCTCTCTGAGTCATAGTTTTCTTCTCCATAAAATGAGGCGAATAATAGCATCTTGACATGAGGACATTGTGAAGATTGAATGAGAAAGATAGATGTGTATACTCCTAGATCTTTACACACTGTCTGGCATGGGCTTCTATCTGTTTTGTTCATTGCTTTGTTCCAAGAGCTTAGAATAGGACGTAGCACATAGTATGTGCTCAATCAACATTAGCTTATTCAATGGAAGCAGGAATCGCAGATGGGGGGGGTTGTTTGTTTGTTTGTTTTGGGGGTGGTTCCCTGACTGGGAATCAACCCAGGCCGCAGCGTTAAGAGCGCTGAGGGCTAGCCGCTACACCACCAGGGAACCCCAGGAATCGCAGATTTGCAGAAGGGATGACACGTCCAGAACCTGGCCACATCTATTCATTCATTCATTCATTCCATGTACACCTCCATATACATCCCCCACTAGTGTCAGCATCCATGCCTCACAGGGATGAGAAAGGCTGGTTCACGGATTTATTAAGCACCAGTTTTCACTAATATTAGCAATATAAAATATATATAATAATGATCATTATTATGGGAAATGGGGCTATATCTGTCCATACCAGTAGAGGGCGCCATTGCCCTAGACTCCTTCCTCTCAGGCCCATTGGCCTAACTGGGCTGTTACAGAGCAAGACTGACCTAGGAGCCTTGGGTTAAATATGCCAGTTTCTCAGGGTGGTGGAGAGTCCTCAATGAGGCCACATCTGGAAAACACCCACCCAGGAGGCCCACCTCAGGGCCTTTGCATTACCATTGCCATTGTTTGCAACACTCTTCTGATTTTCCCATGGCCGGCTCACATTTTCACCACCAGTTGCTCTTAACTTCCCCCAAGTTTCTATACATTAACAATGCCTCAATTTTTATTCCTGTCTCCTAAACTCCCATCTCCTCACGCCAGTTGACTCCTTAATATCTTCACTGGGGGTCTACAGGCATCTAAACTCATGCTGCAGAGCTTCTGATTGTTGCCTATCCCATGCTTGTCTACCTTGCTCTTCTCAGTAATAACAGCTCAATCCTTCCAGGTCAGACAAAAACTTAGGGGTGGCCCTTGAGCTCTCGGTCTCACACTCTCTACATCTGGTTTATTTGAAAATCCTGGCTGCTCTGCTTTCAGAAGCTAACCAGAATCAAGCCTTTCACAACCCTTCATAGCTCTCACCCTGGTCCATATACCAACAGCTCTTGCTCAGGTTATTGCAGTCATCTCCTCACTATTTTGGCTTCTGTCCTTTATTCCTTACACTATATAACTGAAGGTATTTTCAAACATTTTTAACATTTCACCTTATGTATAATGTTTGCTGTAAGTTTTTTGAAGATGCACCATATTAAATAAAGGTCCTTGCAATTCCTAGTTCACAGATTTTTATCATAAATGTCTATTGTATACTTTTACCATGTATAGAGAAATAACCATGTCTATTTAATTCAAAATGCCCGATGACCTGTTTTCTTTTCTAAGTTATTAATAAATTATATTTCCATTCCTGAGATAAACCCTGCTTGGTCATGGTATTTTATATATATTTTGGCATTTTATTATTTTATTTAGAATTTTTGCATCTCTGTTATAAATTATATTGGTCTATAATTCTCCTTGCTTGTAGTACTGTCTTTGCCTGAATCTGGTGTTCAAATTATGCTAACCTCATCAAATAAATTAAGGAATTTTCTTATTCTATTTTCAGGAAGAAATTGTGCAAGATTAGAATTATTTGTTTCTTGAATGTTTTATTGACCTCACCTATGAATCCATCTGGTTATGTTGTTTTCCTTATAGGAATATTTTAAAGTACTGATTTAGGCTTTGTAATTATTATAAAGGATTATTCAGGTGTTCTATTTCTTCTCAAGTCAATTCAGGTAAGTAGAGTTTTTCTTAAGAATTTGTTCATTTCATTTGTCCAATTTATTGACCTACAGTTGATCCTAATGTCCTCATATTTTTATATCCTCCCAACTTTGTGGATTTCAAATGCAGAAGTTTGAGTTATTCATAGTCCTTGAATGATGGTATCTTACCATGGTAATCTACGTGAGGACTCTCTCTTCTTCTTTTCCTCTCTTTAATTCCCATTCCCCTATCTCCACAGCCTATGGGTTTGTGTGTATCTTTGTTTGTTTGTTTTTTTTGTTGGTTCTCTGAGTGGGGATCGAGCCCAGGCTGTGGTGGTGAGAGCGCCAAAGCCTAGCCACTATACCACCAGAGAACCCCCTGTGTGTATCTTTTTATTTGATGTTAAAATAACTACTACAGTTTCCTTTATGTTATGGTAACCCTTAAATATTTTTATACATTTCATGCCTTTGAAATTTTCTTTCTTGTTTAAGATGTGACTTTAGAAAACAACAAAAAACTGAATTTTGTACTTTTTAACCATTCCTCATACTGACAAGTTTACTCCATTCACATTTATAATGGCTACTGGTATATTTGGATCTGATAGCCTTTTACAGGCTTTCTATTTGTGTAGCATCTGTGGATTTTTTTTTTTTTTTTTTTTTTTTTTTTTTTTTTTTTTTTTTTTTTTTTTTTTTGGGTATGTGGGTAGTTCCCTGGCTGGGAATCGAACCCAGGCTGCAGCGCTGATAGCGCCAGTGCCAAAGCCTTAAGCCACTACACCAGCAGGGAACTCCCCTTTCTTTTTTCTTTTTTTTTTTTTAATGTGGGTAGTTCCCTAGCTGGGAATTGAACAGCAGCGTTGACAGTGCTGAAGCCTAGCTACTACACCACCAGGGAACTCCCTCTCTTGCCTTTTTTTAAATTGATCAAAAATATTTCCCCTTTATATTTTTCTCAATTCATTTTTTTCCCCTCTGATTTTATTGGAACTTATATGCTCTTTTTTGTGTGTGATGGACTACCTAGCAATGTTAAGTGGCATACTTAACAAATTAGAGATTAACCAGTAACTTTACCATATCCCAATCAACATAAGGCTTCTAGACAATTTAATTCAGAACTCAGAAGTCTTATTTGTCCAGTGTCTGGTATCTTGATTGGGTTTTTGTTTTGTTTTGTTTTGTTTGTTTTTTGTTTTTTGGTATGTGGGTAGCTTCCTAACTGGGAATCGAACCCAGGCCACAGCACTGACAGCGCCAACGCCGAAGCCTTAAGCCACTACACTATCAGGGAACTCCCTTGATTGGTTTTTTTTTTGTCCACAAATTAGGCATTACTATTTTTGTTGTTATTTTTTGTTTTACACAATCAGTGCATATATACAGCAGTATATTTGCTTGTAACTTCTACACACTGAGACCTTGAATCTCAGATGAATTTGTTTGTCCGAAGAACATCTTTGAAACTTCTGTAATAAGAACCCTATATTGATAAACTAAATATTTTTTACCTGAAAAGAAATTTATCTTGCCCTGGTTCCTGACAGAGTTTTACTGGGTATAGGATGCTAGGTTAATAAGTATTTTCTATTAGCACATTGAACATATTCCACTCGTGGTTTTCATTATCACTATTAAGAAGGATTGCAATCTAAGTGCTATTTCTTGTGATCTATTTTTGTCTTCCTAGTTCCTTTGAAAAATCATTTCTTTTTCTTTGTCAGTTTGCAGTTTCACAGGATGTGTCTAATTGTGGATTTCTTTTCATTTATCCTGTTTGGAATTTCTTGGATCTAATTATTGGAGTCTTCTTCATTTTGGAAAATTCTCAATTATTCTCTCCTTGAAGAACTGCACTTGCCTGGAACTTAGCCTCCGCACAGGTAGCTGAGAGTAGGATGAGAAATGCTGACTTCTTGCTGCCCCTTCTGAGGAGATACCTCTGAATGGGGTCTGGGGGAGAGCAAACTCTATTGCACAAGCCTGGGCTGGAGTTTCCATTTTACTGAACTGGTAGAAGGGAGGTAGGAGATGTCAAATACCACAGACACTCACTGTTCTAATTAAATTTTCTTGTAGAGTTTCTTGAATAGATATTCCCTTATTTCTGTATGCCCTTAGCACCATTTCCAGAGATTTTTTTTTTCCCTTGGGGGTAGTTCCCTGGCTGGGAATCGAACACAGGCCCTGGCATTGAGAGCGCTGAAGCCTTAGCCACTACACCACCAGGGAACACCTCCATTTCCAGAGATTTTAAATTGTTTTTAATACTTTTCACCAGGTTGACTAGGTAGTGGAACCTCTGGAGCTCCTCACACTAGCATGCAGAAACTTGATTGCCTATTAATACTTTTTTATGTTATCTCCCAATGAAAATATTAAGTACATTTGCAATGTGTGTGTATATATTTGTGTGTGTATGTGTGTGCATGTATCAAATCATTATGTTGTACCCATAAAACTAATACAATGATATAGTCAATTATATCTCAAAAAATTGAGGAAAAATAAATCTCTTCTCCTAGCCAGGGAACCAACCAAAAAAAAGAAAAAAGAAATCTCTTAGCAAATATGAAAAAAGTTCCCATAGTACACAATATATGTTAATAAGTAAAAATGCATGTACACTAGCAAAAAAATTAAATACAAAGAAATACTGGAAAACACAGACATTTAATAAGCTTTACCTATTATTTAATTTTGGATAGATTTATTTAAGGTTTTAACATATATAATACATTACCATATGGTTTTAAAAAATATGGATAAAATGTATATTGTGAATTATCTTTCCCACTCTTGTCCCCTGTCCAAAAGGTTCTCATCTCTTAATATTAGATAATGTTTAGTATTCTTTCTCGTGTATGCCTACAGACATGTTTATCAGCATAGACAAGCAAATATGTATTTTTTATTGCTGCTGCTATTTTGTTTTCAGTTGATTTATTTATATATACTAATAGAGATTTTTTTTCATTTTCTAGAAGCTTTACTACTTTATTATTTTGAACTTATGGAGTTTTTGTTTTTTTTCCTTTATGTGGGTAGTTCCCTGGCTGGGACTCGAACCCAGGCCACAGCATTGACAGCGCCGAAGCCTAGCCACTACACCACCAGGGAACTCCTGGTGTTTTTGAATTGTCATTTTCCACTAGTCATCGGTCATTGATTAATGCAATTGTTTAAACAATATTTCCAAAACCTAATGACTTACTCCAATGTAAGTTTCATAATAGTTTTTATTTATTTATTATTATTATTTTTTTAATGTGGGTAGTTTCCTGGCTGGGAATCGAACCCAGGCCACAGTGTTGACAGCGCTGAAGCCTAGCCACTACACCTCATAATAGTTTTTAAAAAAATAATAACAAAGAAGCAAGTATGGTAGAAACTTCGCTGGTGATCCCCAATATTTATTATATTAATAAAATTACATTATACTACACCTAGTCCCTGTGACTTGCTTTATGCTTCTTACAATTGTGTTCCTAAGATTCATTCATGTTATATGTACTATTACATATTGGTATAAATATACAAAATGTACTTGTCCATTCTCCCTTCAATGTACTTGTGAATTTTTCAGCGCTTTTGTTTTGTTTTTGCCAGTATAAACAGCACTGCTGTGAACATTTGCATACAAATCTCCTTGTATACTGCTGCAAGAATCATAGGAATGGAATGACTCTAGACTTGGTGGATAGTAAACTTCACAAGGCAGGAACAACTGTTTTCAAGGTGTTTACACCAATTGACACCCAGAAAAGCAGCATAGGTAAAGCTCCCTTGTGTGACATCCTCTCACATTCTTGTATTTTCAGAACTCTTTTTTTTTTTTTTTAAATGTTGGTAGTTCCCTGGCTGGGAATTGAACCCAGGCCGCAGCGTTGACAGCGCCGAAGCCTTAAGCCACTACACCACCAGGGAACTCCCCAGAACTCTTAAAATTTGCCAATCAGGTGTGTGTGAAATGGCCTATCATTGGGGTTTGAATCTGCATTTCCATGATTCCTACTGAGATTGAACATCTTTTCAGATGTTGGAGCCACTTACCAACATCTTTCATTGCACAGCGTAGGTGATTTGGCAGCAGAATTCAACAAAGCTAAGCTACGCTGAGCATTTTTTAAAAATTTAGTGTTTTGGATTTATAGTGTGTTTATACATATGAATATGTATATTAATATATACTTTCATTTGAAAAAATATACTTTTCCATATGAACACATGAAACAAAAATACAAAATGGTGGTCTTTGGAGGTTGTAACTACAAGAGTCTTCATTGAACTGTACTTTCATGTTTTATGATTTCTGCATTTGTGATATTTCAGTTTCAAATGTATGAAAAATTCAGAAAGTGTAAAAGTCAAACTCCTACTTCATTCCCCATGCACTTCCCACCTCAGCCTTTCTTAGTAACATATTTTATTAGACTCTTGTGTCTTTCTGGTATCTCTTCATGCAAATAGAAGCAAATACAAAGATAAATGCTTAAATGTATCCATTTTTTAACACAAAAATGGCTTGCTCATTACACTGGTAAAACACACCATGCTTTTCTTTTCTTTTTTATGTTGGTAGCTCCCTGGCTGGGAATCGAACCCAGGCCACAGTGCTGACAGCACTGAAGCCTTATGCCACTACACCACCAGGGAACTCCCCTACACACCTTGCTTTTCATCTGTACTTGAGAGGCCATTCTGTATCAGTATAGTCTCTTTGTTCTATATCCCGAATTACAGGTAGACCATCATTCCCTTATGGAGTCTCCTGTTGATTCTTACTTGAGTTGTGAGTAATCTTTTGCTTCCATTAATTGCAAGTTGGCAATTAATAATCTTGTACTTAAGTAAGTTCACATGGCAGCACATGTATATCTTTAGGAAAAACTTTCAGCACCTGGATGACTGGGGAAAAGATCCTACCAAATGCCTTATAATAGGTTCTGATATTTTACACCTGCACCAGCAAGTAGTCTATGGAAATCCCTGTTTCCCCACAGCTTCTCCAACACAATTTCACCTGCCCATTTTAAAGAACTATGTATGGTAAATGCATGTCATTTTTAATGTGCATATCTCATTCCCAGTGAGATTTGGCATATGTTCTTCACTCCCATGTTCCTGAAACACTGTCTTCCTATAGCTTTTCTGGCCTCATTCTACTAATTTAAAAGAAAAAAAAATTTTTTTAATGTGGGTAGTTTCCTGACTGGGAATTGAACCCAAGCTGCAGCGTTAATAGTGCCGAAGCCTTAGTCACTATACCACCAGGGAACTCCCTAAAAGATTTTAAAATTCACCAAAGTAATAATAATATGATGATTAACAGCCAACACTACCAATACTAATGGACCAGGTGCCTGTGTGTACCGGGTGTCTGATAAGCTCTACATTATCATTGCCTCATTTGACCCTCACAGTACAATGAGATGGGGATTATTTTTTCCCCTTTTTATGAATGGAAAAAAAAAATAAAAAGGAAGCAGAGATATTTACTGACTTGATCATGGCCACATAACTAGTAACCAAGGAACAGGAATTTAAATCCTGGTGAGCCCCATAAAGCTGCCCTTTTATACAACTTTTCCTGAAGGAGAGGCAATATTAGATATTGCAGCACACAGGGAAGGTTACAGGCAGAGGAACATGGGAGGGAGGATTCAAGCTCTGCCATACTGAAACAGGGGACTTTGGTCAGGTAATTGACACTCTCTGAATCTGTTTCTTCATCTTTAAATGGGGCAGAGGGTCATTATGAAGGCACACAGGGCTTGTCACATAGTAAATCCCCAAAGACACGCATGAATATACACATCCAATAAACATTATGGAGCACACATTCTGTCAGGCACTGTTCTCACTGCTGGCAACATAGAGGTGAACAAAGATCCATGACCTGGAAAAGCGAGAAATGAATAAAACGTATGTTTTACTAATTTCACTAAAAATTAGTAAATAAAAAAACAAACAAAACAAACATGTTTCAGGTGGTGAAGAGTGCTGGAGAATAAAGAGGGAAGGGAAGGAGAGGAGTTGGAAGTGACTATTTTAAGTAGGTGGCCAGAATCAGACTTTTGAGTTAAGACCTGAAGGAGGTGAAAGGAGCCATGATGGGAATTAAGAGAAAGCATTTCATGTAGTGGAAACAGTAAGAGCAAAGGTCCCGAGGCAGGAATGTGCCTGGTTTGTTTGCGGGGGGAAGATGGTTTGGCTGGTAAGAGTGAAGAAAGGAGAGGAAAATGAGGGTTAGATGGTCAAACAGCGAGATTCTGCTTTCGTGTGGACTAGATGCTAGGGCGGTGTGTGGAGCAAAGCGAAAGGTAAAGTGGAAGGGAGGAAGGGCATGCAGCCGAGGTTCAGTGGCATAGACTTTAGGGTTTGGCGCCGCTCAGTAGAGCGGGCTGGGGGCACCATGAGGTCGCCCCTTGCGGAGGCTCTGGGACTGCTGCTTCAGTACGCTGGACAGCACCCCGGACAGCACCCCGCGCGCGTTGCCTAGAGACCAGGGAAGCTGCTGCCCAGGGCTGCGAAGGCAGGCCCGCATTGGAAGCGGCCAGCAGTGCGAACACACGGTACACACCCTACCAGGGCGTGGCCAGAGCGGAGCCTGCGAAAGCGTCCTATTAGAAGTGTTTACTAACGACAGGAGGACGCAGCGGGCGAAGTCACTGGGTGCGGACTGATGGAGGTGGAGCCTGTGAAATGCTTCTATTAGGAGAGGGGCCTGTCGATGCGGGATGAAAGAGACGGGCGGCGTGCATCGAGAAAACCTTAACGGGCGAAGAGTAGCTGCTTTGGAAAGGGAGATGTTTGCAGAAGCGGGGCCTCTGCCGATATCGGCGCCTCTTAAGTGAAGGCCCGCGCATAACCACAGGTGAGTGGCAGGGATTTTGGGCGCTCGGTAGATCAACCTCCTTTTCCCAGATTGCTGCAGCTGCCTAGGTCAGTTCTCCAAAACTAGCCTTAAGAGGGTACTTAGGTTCTGGGGCCCAGAAGGACATGAGTTGGATTTCTGGGCAGAGTGGGGAATCCAGAAATCTCTGGAGAGGTGCTGGTTTCAAATACCTCTAACGTTGAAATAGGGGTCCTCAGAGCCCTGGGTTCAAGTTGTCCCTGGAGCTTGGAGGTGTTTTTTGGGTGTATCCATGGGGGGGGGGGGGCACTCCTGTGATATTCTCGTCCCACCACTTCCTCTGCCTTGGTGTTAAGAGGCTGAATTTAGGTACCAGCTTCTTGGGAGACACTGGGAAGGCCACAGACCTAGGACTTAAGACCTCTGGGGCCACTCCCTAGACATTTCTGCTTTTTTACCCACAGCAGAGAAGGGGAGGACCTGGGAGTCTGACCTCCCTTTGCTGTATTCTGTGGCAAGGCAATGCCCCTTGTTGGGCCCATCTGCCCTTTCTGGGACATGCAGTTTTTACTCCTTTGGTTGGGAGCTGTTACCTCACCAAGTCCAGAAGACTCTGCTGCCTAAGTCCCCCTGAATCTCACAGCCCCTTTGCTGGTCTTTTGGCCCCCATTCTCACCTCTCCTGCCCAACAGCCAAAAGGACTTCCTGAGGAGAGTTCCCTGATGGTGTAGTAGCTTAAGGCTTCGGCATTGGCGCTGTCAGCGCTGCGGCCTGGGTTCGATTCCCAGCCAGGGAGCTACCCACATACCAAAAAAGCAAAAAAGCAAAAAAGCAAAAAAAAAAAAAAAAAGGACTTCCTGAGGCACTCCTCAGCCTCGGCTCTTCCCAGTTCAGAATCCTTCTATGGCTTCCAATTACCCTCAGGATAAATGTTAGAATTCCTCTAGCTGGCTGTCAAGGCTCTGTGCTGTGTGCTCTTTACTGACACAGCCACACTTCTCCCTTTTTGCAACCAAAATGCTTCACCTACCTGACTTAAGCTCCTTTACTTCTATGCCCACCCTATGCTGTTTCCACTGCATGGCATAGCCTTTCCTTACCTTAACACACCTCTGGTTCTAAGTGAACCGTCCCCCCACTTGAAACAGAAAGCCTTTCCAGATACTCCCTGCCCAACAGGGACAGGGCCCTCTTGGTGCCTGCAAGCTCCATGAGGGCAGGAATTATGTCCACTGCCATAGTCCCAGCACCCCCTGCAGAACTAATACACAAGCAATACCCAATAAATACATATTGAGTAAATGAAACAGTAAACACAGGAAGTTTCCATTTATTCTGGAATGGATTAGAATGAGCATGGGGGACCAAGGAGGCTAACTGCAAAGGGCACAGCAGCATGGGGCTTACATCTGGAGACTGAATCCTGAAGCTGATAGCCCAGCTGCAAGGATAGAAGTCAGGGGCAGTGCAGGCCCTGCTTACTACAGAAGAATGGTCAATGGTCTGAGGGAGAGTAAATGTTTCTCTGCCAGGGAAGAAGACAGTTGGGCAGGTAGGTGGTAACTTTCAGATCACAATGGACCTCAACCCAGAGGAACACCAGGGTCCTACTTACTGCTAAATCTGGAGAGGTGGAAATCCTGGATCTATAATCCATTACTACTTAGAGAGTCCCTTTGGTCCTAGGTAGCCAATTCCCAATCCCTTCCCCCAGGACCTCAGATCAGTCCAATTTCCTGGAAAGGCCCTGCCCCTCCCCTCAGATGTCATCTCAGCCCACCATGCCTGTGTCCAGATGTTCCAAGTTGTGTGGCCTTTCTCCTTTCCCTCTAAAGGCATCCTAGGGCCCTCAGGGGTGTTATATCCAGTCCCAGGTCACCGACCCCCATGGCCTATCACCAAGTACCCTATCTCAATCAACTCACTGAGTAAGCATGTGAGCCACGTGGTCCTTCCTGGTCAAGTTCCTGGTGATCTCTGCTGGTGACTGAAAGATGCAGTCACCGTTCTCCAGCAACATGTACCCAAGAATCTCTTCATCATAAGCCAGCTGTTGCCCACCATGGCCCTGGCCAAGGTGACGGAGGTGGAAAAGCTCAGTGAGATCCTCCTCCAGGCTGGCTTCCTGGGCTTGGAGGGCAACAAACCTGGAAAAGGCTTGGTCAGTTTTGAATGGGTGATGAGCCAGCAGCAAGACCTTCTCTGCGTTCCAGGTAGCAGCCATACCTTCCTGAACCCAGCTCCCTGGGGTAGGAGGTCCTGAAGGCCAGGATACTGCCATTGGCCAGATACATCACCATATCATCAACACCAATGAGGTCCCCAAGAAGCATTAGGGTGCCAAGGGGTCTGTGCTTATGAGCTGTTCCCATGGGACAAGTACCCACAATGCTGCAAAGATGTTGCTGGCTCTGTGCCGCACAGACCTGACCACGGTAATCCTGGCTGACAAACTCCCAGGGCTGTGCCAACAGCCCTGTAGTGGGTTGAAGTGTCCCCGAAAATGTTACATCCAAGTCCTAACTGCTGATGATTGTGAGTATGACTTTATTTGTAAATAGGGTCTCTGTAGATGTAATTAAGGATCTTGAGATGAGCTCATTCTTGATTAGGGTGGACCCTAATCCAATGACTGGTGTCTTTTTAAGAGGAAGATTTGAGACACTGAACCATATTCACGAATTTGAATGTGGTGGTGGTCGTTGGTGCTTAGGAAACTGATGGAGACCTGTGTTAACAATGCAGGTTCAGTCTGAAGGCATCTGGCAGGCGGAGTCAACGATACTCCTCCCTGTGGATTTCTGATTGACACAGGCTCTGTCCACAGCCTGTATCTTCTCATCTCAAACACAAGGTCCCAGCGATCTCATTTAGGTCTTTTTGTCCCAGCTCCTGGATGTGTCTGGAAGAGGAGTTGGAGTGGGTACCCATCCCTCAGGTTTCTCCTCTACCAACTTGTACACACACTTGTGGAATGTCAGAGCACTTCAGGCTGACCCAAATGTTTGCATTGTGGGCGACCTCTCAGATGAGCTTCATAGCACCCCTCTCTTCGGGCTGCACCACTTGGTATCTGGAGCCTCCTCTGTGGCAGCAAAGCAAAATTCTTGCAGTATTTCTTTAGTGCAAGACAGCTTTCTTTCACTTCTCCAAGGCAAGTTTTCATCTTTTGAAGGCACACTGGGTTTCTGTCTCAGCTAAGTAATCTTGAGTCAAGAATGGTTTGTGCTTTTCCAAGCTTGTGCTCCTCCCAGGGGCCATGGTTAAGCAAGCATGGGAGGCCAAAGGGCTGCCTGGGGCTCAGGCCACGAAGATTGCCTGGTCTGAGGGTAAAGAGGCAGCATATCGAGAGGGGTTCCTGCAGAACCGCAGTGCCAGAACTTGCCTGCTCACGAGGCTCTTCCCAGACAGGCCACTTCTGGGGTAGGGTCAGAGTTGAGAAGTGCTGCTTGGGGGATAGTTCTTCCATCTCCGCACTGCTGACATTTAAGTGTATTACACTCTGGAGCATCCTTAGATTGATACTCACTAGGTGACAAATGTCCCCCAAGCACTAGAAAATTGCCTGGGATTGAGAAAAACTGGTGGAATAGGGCTGGGCCACTGCCAAGAATCCCAACTGTGCATTCTGAAATTCTGGGCAGGCGTGGCACCAGCGATGAAGGCTGTAGCTGCCACAGAATTCCATCCCAATACAGATGGTTCAATGGCTGGGATTTCCCATATCTTGGGGTGCTTCAGCCAGATTCAATCAGGCTTTTTCAAATTCGATTCCATGCACCAAACCTACAAGGATGTTTTACCCCATAGTGACTTGAAATTGCACTTAAACTATACCCAGAATAGCGAAAACAAAGCACGATAAATTGTGTGAGCAAACTCCAAGCACCAGCATGGGCACCAGGCCACTCTGCAGACAGATGGGAACAGGGTGTGGTGCTCCTGGAACACTAGGGCTACAGATTCCATGGAACTGGTTGCTGGCCCTGGCCAACTCAGAGTAAAGGCATCCCTTGGCCTGGAGCTGGACCCTAGACCCCTCTGGTGACCAGGGACTCTCCTACCACCCACACCCACTTTCCTATGCTGGGAATAGAGTGGAGGAACCTGTCCATTGCTCTGCTGGAGGGTCAGACACCCAGGCCTACGACGGTGCAGAGTTTTCTTTTTCTTTATTTGTCTACATTCAGCTGAATTCAGATGTACTGCCTGAATGATCCAGACATACAAAAAACCCACTCTTTCCCACTGGTTTTTAAAATAAAATCTTCACTTATAAAACTGAAACACTAAAGCATTAAAATACAGAAAGCTTGTTTAACTCACTTCACGAAAGCATTAACAGATGAGGTATCCCTTCTGTAACTATTTCAAGACAAATTGAGTTAACACTAACACCAATTGTAAATAGACAGAGGGATACTGAACTGCAAGAACTCAGAAAACTACTCGGACAAAGTTGTAAATGGCAACTAACAAACCATTGAAGACGCAGAGTCCCAAACACGGCTAAATATGGGTCACAGGACGGGTCACAGGAGTGACCAGCTGCACCTCACAACACAGCAACGTGGACGGGGTAGGGCAAGGGGGCCCGAAGGGGCCACAGACATGTTAACTGTGATGCATAAAACTGAATCTTACAACAAGGAGGGGTAAGTGCAGAAGGTACAAATCTTCACCCTCAGGGCTTTATCTGTACTGGTAGTTCATGCTGTGGTCTGCGTTCCTGCCGTAGCCTCCTTGTGATGACTGGTAGGAGCTGGGAGGGCCGCTATAATTCTGGCCAGACCCCGGGGAGTTGTAGTTCGACTGTGAAGAGTAGCCTCCTGAAGGAGAGATGGGGTGAGGATCAGCC
Source organism: Lyroderma lyra (assembly GCA_004026885.1). Lineage (NCBI taxonomy): Eukaryota > Metazoa > Chordata > Mammalia > Chiroptera > Megadermatidae > Lyroderma > Lyroderma lyra. The sequence continues at coordinate 25,533 of PVJL010005920.1, forward strand.
TAGTCAGAGAGGTGTCACGTCAGCAACGGGAGCTGTAACTGGGGCTAGGCCTGCCGCTCCGCACCAGGCTCTGTTTGACTCAGTATTGTCAGCATGTTTTCATGTAGGTGCCAACATTTAAGAGCAGGGCAATTTCTGACTTCTGAAAAGCCAAGAAGTTGGAGGTAAACCCAAGTCCATGCTCACACAAGGCCCCATGTGCCCGTGTCTCCTGTTCCGTTCTCAACCCACGCAGAAGCCAAGGAGCAGCTGCCATTGCAGCCCTACCCACACTGCTATCAGCCCGTGCCAGGCCAAACCCCTCCTCATAGTCTATGTGTGGTCCAGGGCCCCCATGCTGTGCCACCTGCTACTCCAGGCCCACCTTGTTTGCCTTGGTAGGAGGAGCTGCCCCCAGAACCTCCTCCGTAGCCCCCATGTGACCCTGGGTTGTAGGATGACCCGCCTGAGCCATAGCTGTTCCCGCCACTTCGGCCTCCGCTACCACTGTAGTCTGGGGGAGAGAAGACAGCGTGGTTAAAGGGCCTTGTGCTGTGGCCCCAGTTGTGGCAAGGCCTTGGCTAAGACCTTGAGGATTTGGAAATTTCCCTATCCTGACAGCTTAAATTTGGCACATGTCAGTCCCAGCACAAAGTGCTGGGGGCTGGCTGAAGCCCTACAAGGTTATCATGCCCTGGGTTGGCCTGATCACCAAATTCTGAAGCCCAGTTCCGTCCTGCCCTCCCACCTACTCCTCCATCCCAAGCTTCCCAGCAGTTCAAGAACCAGGCAGCCAGCCCAAGTCTTAGCCCCTGCTGCTGACCACTGTCCCATCACAAACAAATGTACACCTATACTTCCCCAGCTGGGCCACCAGTGCAGTTCCGCCCACTGGTTCTGTGCATGAGGTAGAGGGAGAGGTGGAGCGGAGTTAATTCAGGCTCTTTCAGGGCTACATGCAACCTGGACTCCAAAGTTCCCCTCACAGAGGCTGGCCCAGACTCACAGACTCCATCTGGGTGCATCAGCCTCAACTCATAACCTCTAGGGCCTTGGCCTGGGGGCCTCTGCTAGACCTGCCTTTGCAGAAGGTAACAGGAAGGGAACAGCAAGGCTCTAGGCCAAGGGTATTCTGCCTCCAGGACTGTCCTAATGCCCACCCTGCAGCCAGCACTGCCAGCTTCTGGGGGACTGGACGCCAACTCACTGAATTTGCTCTCGTAGCTGTAGTCGGAGCCACTGCCGCCCCCGGGGGAGCTGTAGGAGTTGGAGTAGGAGTAGTTGCCTTGGCCATGACTATAGCCTTTCTGCTTGCCCTGCGGGGGGCCGTAGTTGCTGTACTGGCTCTGGTTGTATGACTGCTGCTGGCCTGGATGGGACTGGTAGCCCGAGCCGTAGGAGGGCTTCTGCTGGCCCCCGTGTGGCTGCTTCTTCCCGGCATGTTTCGGGGGCACTGGGGAGTTGTAGTTGTCGCCTTGGTAGTAGGAGCCGTAGCCGGAGGAGCCACCACCGCCCCCGCCGCCGCCGCCACCTCCAGCATTCCCAGAATGCCCTCCATTGCTGTAGAACTGACCTAAACAGGAAGGCAGGGGGTCAGGCAGAGGCTCAGGGAGATGGGGAGAGCAGAAAGGAGGGAAAATCACAGCTGTGGGCCCTGAAGGCTGACCCACTAGCCCGCTGCCCAGGCAGGAGCAGAGTGAAAGAGGCAGGAGAGCAAGGAACAGTGGCTCCAGTCCCTAAAGCAGCCTCGTCTGGGCTGGCCCAGCCTTCAGCTCCACTCACCCATCAGCTGATGACAATGGATCTTTGCCAAGCAGCAGCACAAGAGCAGCTTTTGCAGGTATCAACGTTACAATGAGATGGGTTCCGAGCGCAGGATGACATTCACGACTAGCTGACCTCTACCCAGATGTCCCCATCGGTGATAGGAAAAGCAAAGCCCCGGAGAAGCAGCCAGCCCTTCCCTGCTGTGCTGGGATCAGCAGTCACACACCTGGGTGACCCCAGGAAATGCTCTTTAATGAGGCCCCCAAAAGTGGTGTGATCCCTGGAAGACCAATTGGTCTGACCTGGTTCTTGGAGAAACAGGAATGGAGACTTAGCCAAATGACCTGGGGTTTCTCCCTGATGGAACTTGGGCAAACATGACATAAGGAGCAATTCTATAAGATTGTGAAGGAAGGAGACAAACTAAGGCTAGGATCAGAAGATCCAGGTGGGGACGTAAAGTGCAACTTCAGGTGGTCTCCCAAAGCACCCTCTCCTTGTTCCCAGCACAGCTGCTGGGCACAGGCAGGACTGAGCAGCAAGACTGACAAGCGTGCAGCAAGGACGCCACATTCGCAGGCCCTATAACTGAGAATGTCACCAAGAGCTCCCCTCAACTTTCAGGTCATTGGGTAAGGAACCCAGAAAACAGGTTTGTCAAGCTATGGCCCCCACCAGACACTAAGGTGGACCTGCAGGGGAGGGGTAAGCTAAGGTGAGGGGGGAAGGGGAAGCAAGGGTTGTATGGGTGCCTGTCCTGCCTAGCAGGGCAGTTTCCAGCACTCCTATAGGGGCAGTGGAGTTCCGGGGTTTCCAGAGCAGGTAGACCTGGGCATGCCCTCAATAGTGGCGGTGCCTCTTTCCACAGATGGCCAGGGCCGGTTAGCTGGGCTATGCCCAATGTGGGTGGGAGGGGAAGGGGACACTCCTCAACAGCCTATCCCTTCCTTTCTTCCTTCCATGTTTAGAACCAAGGGTCCCCTACTTCTTGGGTGGAATAAATTTAGTAGTCTTCACAAGCCTTCCACCCACTGAGGATATGTGCCCCACAACAGTGTGCCTTGTTTGAACAATAATTTGGATAGAACTGATCTCCGCCATGGATTTATTTTTCTTCAGATGGGCAGCCTCTACCCTCCCCCAGCCCGATCACAAAGCAAGGAGGAGGAGCCCCACAATGCAAGAGAGCAAGCATGCGAGGAGGCCAGAGGACAGGAGGTCCTCTTTGGGTCTCCTCTTAGAACTCTGCCACATCAACTGCCCCTTGGCCTGCACTGAGTGCCTTGTTGCCCTTCCTCAAACACAGGAATGAATGAAGACGCCAAGGGCTTGTTACTTTAACATGTATTGATTAAAAAAAAAGGGGGATGGGGAAGTTTTCAACGTCATTCAGGAGAGCTATTTCCTGGTATAAAAAGACATGATTCTCAAACAATAACTTTCTAAAAAAAAAAAAAATACATCATGCAATCAAAGTTTTAAAAAGTTTCACTGAATGTTTCAAACCTCTGGTAACAAATTATGCAGTAACCGTTTTGACCAGTATTTTGCCTGAATAAACACAAAATCTTGCAAGTCAACTCAGAGGCAGACTTTACTGCAAAAACTGTTGACGAGAGCTAAAACCAGGCTTGTTTCCGGGAACTTCCACCAGAAAACAGGGGCCTAAGTAAAGAGCCCAACTGCCCTCTATGTGCCTCTGCACACACAAAGTCACTAACTCAAGTCTACCCTAAGGTGAGCAGGCAGAAGCTTCCAGAGTGTCTGGAATTTGCCTCAGCTGCATGCCCAGCAACAGGCCCTGCTGAGGCCAGTTCTTCATGGAGAAATGAGCTACACATTAGGCTCTTTCTACTTGATTATTTTAAAAGTTCCAATTAAAAAAATTTCTAGAATCCCATGCATTTACAACTGTGATTAGGACTTGCAAAATTCTGCGTACTCCCTTAAAGCCCGTCTGTTTTCTTGCACTAAATAATGGAAGCACAGTTTTGATACCTTTGAGAGTTCACCTCTAGCTCAACCAGCCACAGAATAGCGCATTCTCAAACATGAACCCACCAGAGCGTTTACAAGAGGTGGGAGAGGTAACTTAATTAGTACAATATACAATTACCAAATGTTCCCAACGTTTTACATGCTCATATATATTTAGAAAAGAAAAGCCAGTTGCTCTGGATACAGATGTGGTGAAATCGTTTTCATCACTGTCAAAGGCATCAACCAGATTTGGGAATTTGTTAAAAGGTTAAAAATTCATACAAAACCTGCTGTAAATTAAGACAAAGGTAGATTAAAATGCATTTATCTGTCTCTTAAATAAAGTAATGCTTTCCATAAAAAGCAAAGGTGGGCTTTTGCCTTGATGCTGACCAACGCCGGCTCTAGAATTCTGTGCAATTCTGCACAAAAAAAATGCATTCTCTGAAAATTGTTTTCCACTTATTGTGAACTTCAACATGACCAAGTTCAAAGGCAAATCACGGTAAAAACTGCCATTGTCTTAAATTCTGCAGGCTAAGAGTTTCAGACAAGCTGCGGTGATAAGCCACGGTTGAGAAACCCAGTGAAGCACAGGGGCACAGCACGGACACTTTGGGTTTTGGAGTTCGAGAAAATTGGAGTAAAAAGTTGATTTTGTGTGCAATACTTTTAGATGCTCTAGGAAGACCCAAAATCATGATAGCCGTAGCAGTCTGTGAAAAAGTCACCTACAAAAGGGGGAGACAGAGCAGAGAAAAAAAATTAGAATTCTTTTGAAAAATGGCACAGAGCGCCACATTTGAAATTCATGTTTTAGATTTCTCTGCTCCTGTAACCCCCCAGTGAAGGCTCCTTCTCAAGACAAGAGCTGTGCACTGTCACGAAAAGCATATTCACAGGAATGGTGCTTCGTTCGCATGGCTTAAAGCAGAGAAATTTAAAATTTTGACTTTTAAGGAATTTTCAAGTCAATAAGTTAAGTGTTAACATTTACAGAGTAAATCACGCTTTTGTAGGATAGAGGGGTGGGGTGGGGAAGGGAGCTTGAGGACCACCTAACCTAGTCACTGAGAGCATGTGTGGGCCACTTTGAAGGCTCAAGGAGGCTGCTCTGCTGCTGATGGGCTACCCTGATTTAACTCAGGCACAGGGGCTAAACTGCAACTTCTTCCCAATCTCAGACAAAGAGAAACACACACTTACTGTAGCCAGCTGTCGCCAAGTTGCCTCCATACCCATAGCTGCCATACCCAGCACCTGGAAGGGAAAAGACAGAGTTATCAGGGCTGGAGGCAGGTCTTCCCTGTATCTGCCTCTCCCAGCATCTCAGTTTGACCCCAGGGGCCCACACTCCCCAGGTAGCAAGCATGGCCCATTAGGGACAGTGCAGGATAAAGGTCCTCACCAGCGTTCATGTAGCCTCCATGGTTGGCGCCACCAAATCCTCTCCCTCTCCCTCTCCCACGGATGTTCCCTCCTCTTCCTCGCCCTCGAAGGTTTGGGGGCGGGGGCACTTCATTGTGCATGGGGCCTCCCATACCAAAGCCAGGATTATGGGGCTGGACAGGAGAGAACAGACAAGTTACATTTACCTCAACCTAAGGTCACCAGAGAATTCATGCCAAAGTCAGAGCTCTTAAGGGCAACCAGTTACCTTAGCAGCAAATTTCGGTCCACCTCGGACAGGCACGGGCGCTCTCTTCTTTTTATTGGCTTCGAGGGCAAGAGGGGCATCGGGGAACAGTTTTTCTAGGGCAGCAAGGGCAGCGTATGCTTTTGCCACCTTTTTGTTTGAGCCAGCACCTTGAAACTTCTGTCCATCCACCTCGACCTGGGAAGAATGGACAAATGCCCAGGGTAATTCAACACCTCCCACCAGCACAGGGGAATTCTCCAAAGACCACAGGCCTCCAAGGGAACTGCCCTGGGACCGCTCACCTCCATGACAAAGCGCTTGTCATGGCTGCCACCAGTCTCTGAGATGAGCTCGTACTTGAGGCCACGCCTCTTCTCATTAAGCTCCATGACAGGGTTCTTGCCATGCTTGGTCAGGATCGGCCCCTGCTGTTTTACGTTCTCAGGGAAAACAGAAAAGAAAACCAACACACTCAGCTAAGGGCTGTCCGGCATGTGGAGGACAACTGTACCCACATTATGACTGAGACCCTCTACTTCATTGCACCCTTTATTCTGTGCCACCCTCACCTCTACAAATCATCTCTGAGAATTCCCAACAATAGGACCACCTACACTTATACCCTACTCTCTCTGGGGAAAGGCCTGTCCTCAACCGAGGGCCACCTTAGTGCAGGTCTAAGTGCTGAGTCAGTATCAGCAAAGCCCTTTTGGTTGTTGCTTGAAGGCTCACAGCCAGCATCCCCTACAGGCTCCCAGAATGGAAGGTGACTCCTTTTGGGATAAACAATAAGGACCCGTAACCATCCAGGCTCACAGGACAGAAGTCTGCCTGTTCCATCTTGTTGGGCATTCCAGAGCCCACCATGGGCTCACCTCGGCAGTGGGATCTGAGGCGAAGGCAGCGCTAGGGGTCGAGACAGCTTCTACCACAGGTGGAGGGGCCACCACAGCTGACTTGGCTTCTGTCTCCTCAGCCGAGTCCTCCCCCTTACTGGAGTCTCTGCCTTCGGCGCCCGTAGGCAAGCCCATGTCCTGTAACACCTGGGAGGGAGACCCGTGGGGCCCCCAGTGAGGGAGGGCTCAGCACTGGAGTACCCTGAATCAGAACCTCCTAGGGTGATGTCCAGCAATCTGGAGGGTGATCTTTCCTTTAGCTCCCCACACACCAAGCCGTGTGTGCATAACCTCTGCCTGTGAGCCATGACAAAGGCATTCTTTACACGTGATTTGGTAAACATTAAAAAATCTAACCATTTCAGGGTTCGTACTCCCTCCCTATGCCTCATGGTGTCTGCACAAAGGGCTTAAATAGAGGACAATGACATGAAGGAGCCCAGATGAAGAAAATGCTTTTGCTGTCTAGAGAAGTACAGACTGCACGAGGTTGACAGCCACCCTACCTTAACAGCCACATGCAGTTTGGCAGTCTTTTTGGATGGTCCGGAAGCCTCGAATGAGCTGCCATCTACCTCCACAGACATGGTGAAGATGGGGGCATGGACCGGCCCGGCCTGGGAAACCAGTTTATACTGCAGCCCCGGCTTCAGCTGGTTCAGCCTCATCAGGGCATTCATAGCCTGGGGAGGCTCTGCTTTCTCCTCTAGAGAGAGACCACCAACATTGTTCTGGAACATTAGTCAACTCTGAATTGGGGAGGGGGACTCACTTCTGATGGCCTCATTGTGAGACACAATGAACTGGGTGGCCACACACACCAAGGCCCTGTCTGTCCTGCTCCCAGGCATATGCCACCCAGGGGGTTACCAGCTGGGGCACATCCACCCCACTTGTGTTCTGTACCTACGTTGTATTAATAGTTTTTTAAATGACTTAAATATCACGTCCAAGAAAAATAAGACTTTAAAAAGCAGATGTCCTCCCAACTTTGGGGTGAGCCTTAAGTGGAAACAGATGGGAGAGTAAAGGCAGCCCAGGAATGAATGCCTCTACCTTTCTTCTGAATCTTCTTCTTCTTTTTGCTGGGAGACTTTTCCTCCCCATCCTCTTCCATTGGGCGTTTCATGGGTGTAATGGCATAGGTGGTACTGGGGGGGATTTGAACTGAAAGAAGATTAGGACAAAAGTGGCTGAGAGTCCAGTCTGAAGCTCTTTTAGGAGGCTATGAGGCCACTACTCAGCTGGGCCCTCTTAGCATGCTTACCGGTGTAGTCCACTGGGTTTTCATTCTTTGGTTTCTTGGGCATCTTAGAAGGGAGAGGGTCCATACCCAGGACTTTATGCAGCTGGCCAAATGCAGCAAGTCGCAGCGCATGCTGGAAAAGGGAAAAGAAACAGGAACCTGACTCAGCCACCCTGCACTCCTGACCCAGGTGTGTGTACTTGCTAATGCCTTCTGCCAAGGGGCGGGAGCTGAGGGGTTTGCTAACAGTCTCCCCTACAACAGCAAGGGGTCCCCCAACAGCCAGGGGAGGGCCTGACTACCAGGGCCCAGCCTTGCTGTGGGGGAAGGCCAGCCTGTGACCACCCGCCTGGAGAGGAATACAGGAGACCCCAACCTGGGGACTGGTTGCCACACGGAGCCACGTGGTGGGCCTGCAAGGGAAGGACCCCTGGAGCAGTCCACACAGCAATACATCTCGCCACTAAACTCGGTGTCTGAAAACAGCACTCGAGCAGGCCGAGGGGCAGGCGACACCACACATGGCGCCAAGGGAAAGAAGCCGCCCAGATTGGGGCACCCTGTATCAGGCACGATCCCTTCGCCTTTAGTCCCCAACCTGAGCCTACGAGTCCAGTGGTGACCCTGAGAATACCCAGTAATGGAACTAGAAGCCAGTGATTACAGACTGGGTAAGGGCTCACGGTGGCAATGGCGATGACTATACCTGCGCACTCTGTGTGATATCTTCCCGTTGCTGTCTGTCTAGATGCCCAATAGCATCAGTGGCTTCTTTTTCACAAGGGTCATAAATGCCAGAACCATCTGAAGGCAGGAAACAAGGAAGATATGCAGAGGATTATCTTTTAGCATCTTGGAAGAGTTGTGCTGGCTGAGGGAACCAGATGCGTTACACCCCGCGCCCCATCCACACCCAGCTCTGGAAAACACGCCGAGCTCGGTGACCCACTCAGCATCCAGCCCATGAGAGAAATAATCCACATGTCTCAGAGCAAGGAGCTCACGTTGGAGTGGGTCACCACTGTCCCGGATCCGCCCTGAGTCACAGCTGCGGAGCCGGCACAGGGCTGGATATGATGGTGCAAGAGGGTAGTCACATGCTTCAGCCCTAGGGGGACACGGTGCTGCTGCTGCCCTAACCCAGTCAGGGGGAAAAGTGGCCTCAGGGCCTTGATCCCTGTCCTCTCCCTGCAACCTGCAAAGCACAAGGCCCCAACCTGGCATCACGATGCCTGAAGCCAGGCACTCCAGCACTCTCCGCAGGGCCTCGCCAGCACCCATGGGTCTGTTGGCTGTGCCGATGGACTTCTCACAGAGAAGCTCGAGAGGCTGAAAGGTAAGAGGAACAGTTAGCCAGTGTCCAGGAGGGGGTCAAATGATAGTGGGGAGCTATCACTGTGTGGTATGTGGGGTAGGTGTGGCACAGGGAGTCACAGTCATCCAAGTTCACAAGTTGAGGCCAAGCCAGAGATAGGACACCCAGAGCGAGGCTCAGCAGACTTTTCCTTAAAGGATGAGACACAAATGTCCATTATGTCATGTAGGGCAGGAAGCCATGGTGAGACTATTGTGTAGGTATTTATATTTGAAAATACAAAAACCATTCTTAACTATGGGCTGTACAGGAAAATAGGCAGCTGGCCAGAAAGGGCACGTTGGCCCATTTACTGACTGCTGGCTAAGAGCAACTACAAAGGCTTCGTCATGGTGTGGAGTGTGTCACATAAGTATGCTGCCTAGCCAGTCCCTCCCTAGGTTTAGCTGTGCACCCACCATCGGGGGGTCCTGGTCTCATTCTCACCCCCCCACCCAGGGTGTGGCACACAGTAGTTGCTCAACAAGCAGCTATGATGGGAACAAATCAGCCACACCCCATATGGCAGCATTCCTGGGGTACAGGAGAAGGTCTCTGCACAGACGACCCCCAGGTGGCATAGCTATAAGGTGTCTTACCCATCCTCTGAGAGGACCCCAGGTGGGCACACGGGTGCACAGGTCCCTCAGTACCCGGATGACAATAACACATGACTTCAGCCCATTGGCTCTGGCCTAGAAGAACAAAGCACAAGCTCTTTATACCAAGGCACCTCCCAGAACACAAGGCAAACGTGAACAAGACATGTCTCAGGGTGCTACTTTGTCCAGGGTAGAAAGGTGAACATTCACAACCACCAAGTATGTGGTTGGCAGTGATGCCACTGCATGGACAAGAATAATGGTACTCTTGGCACAAAGCAGCATCAGCCCACCTACAGAGTCACAAGCTTCCTTGGGGGGTGTCAAATTGTTTATGTGTGCTGCATTAGCAACTGCACACCTGCAGGTGCTAAGTTCAGCATGGTGCTCTTCAATGTTACTGAAACTTTATGGTACACGTTAGCCAAGTTAAAACTTAGAAATTCTCTACCAAAAGACAAATAGAAGAACAAAATGCAAACCTGGAACCACTTGGCGTGTCGGAGGGACGCCAAGGCAGCAAGGCATTTCTGCCTGTCCAGGACGTCCGGGGGGTCGTTGACTGATAGCGTTTCTATTCATGGATGGAATAAGAAGACAAGGCACAGTTTGACCAAGGGGTTTCTGTCAGGTGGAAAGGGGATGTGGCAGCCTCCTAAAGGGCAGCAGAGGCTCCCAGAATCTCAAGTCATCTCTGCCCTGGACCAGGGAAGGAGAAGCCAGAGTGTTAACTCTGCCCAGAGAGGAAATCGTAAAAATCGGAGGCCCCTCCAAAAAAATTTAAAAAATAAAAACATAAAATCACAAGTGGGAAGTTACTGTTCAAGGAGTAATCCCATAGGGGACGGGAAAGATAGTGGATCCTACCTTCTAAGAAACTGTTTACCTTGCTTCCTCCCCATGATCTCCCAATAAATTAGTTATGCTAAAAATTTCAATAGGGGAAAAAACCACACCCATCCTCCCTACACACATACACACAAAAAAAAGCCCATGCACACACACAAAAAAAGGTGGAGAGTGGAAATGAACTCCCTCTCTGCTTCCCACAACAGCCATCCCAAGGCATCTGTAGCAAAGGAGACCACCTCTGCCCACCAGGCGGGACTGCCCTAGCCCCAGCCCTTGACAGAGAGAGTCCTGTTGGTCAAAGGTCCAGCGTCCCTAAATTGATAAACCAGAAGGGCTTTGGTAGTTGGAATCAGATATCAGAACCAAACGTAATCAAAGAACTTCATCAAAGGTGCTAAGAGTGAGCCTATGCTGCAGCAAAACCAAAGCATTTGTCGCTTCTGCCAGCTGTGTGTGTATTAGAGGTTTGGTTAAGGCCTGCTTACTTTACAGTATGAGATTTATGATTAAAAAACATCCACAGAGAAGAGACATGGGAGGGGCCTTGGGTGGACTTTGAGTAGTGAAAGCATTATTAGTGTCCGAGATTTTATTCTGGAAAATCACACAACTGTTTAAAACTTCATCCAAAACTCTGTAGCAGCTCTTTCCGTTTCAACTGTGCTGATAAAAGCAGCCAATGGTGGGGAATTCCCTGGTGGTGTAGTGGCTTAAGGCTTCAGCGCTGGCACTCTCAACAATGTGGCCTGGGTTCGATTCCCGGCCAGGGAACTACCCACATACCAAAAAAAAAAAAAAAAAAAAAGGCAGTCAATGGAAGGAGGACAAATGAAGCAGCTCTCAGTTCTGCTGCACCACAAGCTGTTTGCACAAATTCGGTTTTCTTCCACTTTAAAAAACCGTAACATCACCCAGGACACGCTTTCCAAGGCCAGAGAATGGCTCAACAGAAAAACCAACCAAGTGTGACACTGATGGCATTCAAGGATTAAGATAAACCAAACTGGTGTAATCCTCTGAAAAGTGCTACTCACTTTTAGTACAACTGTTTAGTCAAACTCCCCAGTACTGAAACCAAATGGGAGGTATGATCTCAGAGTAAAAAGTGGGCAAAACTATACCAATATCCTTTTATCAATTCAGTCTAAAAATGAATAGCACATTTGAATAATGAGGGGAACACCAAGTTTCAAAGTTCTGTTGGCTTTCTCAGCCTCCCTACCTCCAGCTAATACTTTCTCCATTTCTTCTCTGACAACAGGCGATGTCAGGTGTATGGTCAGGGACAATGGAGGCTCTTTTGTGTTTTTTATCACAATTGCAGCATCATCGACAGATTGGAGTATTTCATACTTGTCTTCTGTAACAGCCTAGAAAAGAAAATGCAACTTTCAAAACACGTTCTCAAGGGAATCAACACTTCTACTTGACCCTGCTTGTTAACTGCAGCAGACAGGCCAAGTTCTTGGGGTGTGACGGACAGGAGAACCCTAATCTAGGGGGTCAGGACTTTCCTCTTGCTGGCAAGGTCTGTGGCTATTTTCTGGGCACTTCGTAAAGACAGAAGTGATTTTCACAGGAATCTTCATAATGTTAACGGGTAAGAGTTTAGGGTATAGGAGAAGACGACAAAGGTCTGAATCCTCATTTTGTGATTTGGTAGTTGTATAACTTTGGACAAATCACTTACTCTCATTAATACTGTGATTTCTAAATAAAATGAACTTAATGACATGGCTTACACCACAAAGCGGCAGGAAACTTAAACTGAACCCTGTATGGAAAGCACAGCACCCAGAACAGAATGGGAATCCAGACACCATTATTTCCCCACCTGGATGAGCAGCCCAAGTGTGTGGTAAAAACGGTGTGTAGTAGTTTATATCATATGACGCATATTAAAGCATGTACTTGCTACAAATGGATATGTCCGTAAGGATGGTCACAACAGTCTGACTTGTTTTCTTCTTTATATTAGTTTATATGCCTTGATGAAGAAAAGTCAAGCTTTTATGGCTTTTTAAAAGGGAAACATAAACTAAATATCACACTGCAGGGAAGACAACTGCACTTTAAAAAACCTAAATTGGGGTTTCTCTCCCTCAGCAGTACTGGCCTTCAGGCTGGATCAACCTGGAGAGTGAGGCTGTCTTGTGCATTGTAGGGTGAAGAGTAGCATCTCCAACTTCGACCCAAAAGATAACATTAGTACCCCTACTCTTCACATTGTGATAACCAAAACTGTCCTCAGAATCTGCCATATGATCCCTGGGGGGCAAAACTGCCCCAGTCAAAAAACTCTAACTTAAATCGATAAAAATACGCCTTATTTGTATCTTTCTCTAAAGACTAACTCTTTATAAAAAGTTGTCCTTTCTTTAAAAACACATCAACTTCATTTTCTCCAATTAATGTTTTTTTATAGACAAGGATAAAATTAACTTAAAATTACTTAGTACTAAAATTACTTAGTATAGGAAAACTTAGAGATTCATCTTAAATAGTTCCCCAGAAATACCTATTTCACAGCATTAGCTCCACATTTCAATTCTGACCTTTGTCCTGATTCCCAAATTGTCAGTCACATGCTACAGACTGCATTTGTACATACAAAAGTGATCATATGGTGTGTTTCTAAGGAATGAGGTTTTTTAACTTTTCTTTTTCTTTTCTTCTTTTACTTATCCTGTCACTAAATCAAGTGACATTATATCCTAAGGAGGCAGCACATCACAGTGATGAAGCCCAGAACTCACCAGCTGGGGATGCTGAGGTTAGTTACTCAGCATCCTGGCACTTCAGCCACATCTTCCCAAATACTCATATGATAAAGCCCTAAGACAGGCGTTGTGAAGACGAAATGATACTTATAAAGAGCACGCCTGGCCTAGGCTATCGTAAATACTCAAGAAATGTCACAGGCTATTCTTTATGCAATACTTTTGTAATGAAACAAATAATCTGGTTTTTAGTAAGTTTTTGTTTAAGTCCAGGTTTGGATCAGGGAGGAAGAGTTAACAATTGCACTATTTATTCATCCGCCCAACGTTGTCGGGGTGTGAAGTTCACACCCAGTGAAGCCCTAAAACAGTGCAGCCTGAGCATCTGGGCACCACTGTAGTCAGCCAGCCATGGTCCACAAAACATGAGCACAGCAGGTGCCAAGGGTGGGTTTGGAGTGTGTCTCTTAGCACATGACACAGTTGGGATCTCATTTGCTCCTCAACCTCAATTAGCAACTCGTAATCCTACCCAGTGGAGGCAGTCACACTCACAGTAAGCTGGATGGCCAGGTTGTCAGCCACCTTGTCCAGGAGGGCAGTCGTGGGCTTCTCCTTGCATAGCAGCACCAATTCCAGATCCAAGTCTCCCTTGAGCAGCAGGCCCTTTGCCACAAGGCCAACACGCATCACACCCCGCAGAGTTCTGGTCATGTGTTCTGTCTTCTGCTCCCTAAGGGACATATCAATACATGTTAAATGAGAGATTCTGCCTAGCCAGAACCCAGAGGCCCCAGAAGGACTGGAGTTTCTTTAGAAAAGACGCTGTCCTTCACACTGGCGAGCCTCCCTTGAAGACCCAAAAAACAAACACACAAACAAACAAAACACACACTACCACCAAACGAACACCCACATACATACACAACTTCAAGCTTACCCTGCCCCTTCTTTGGTTTCATCCTCCGGGGGCATGTCCAAGTTCTCAGACTCAGCTTGTTCACTGCTGCCTTTCTCCTGCTCATCAATCCAGTCAGACACAGCTTTGAGAGCCCGCTCTGTGTGGGACACCATGTTCTGGACTGCCTCCAGTTCCTCTTGGGTTGGATAAACGGAAGAATGCTTTGCCATCACGTGGCGATCATCATTTACAAAAATTCGCAATGGACGCTGGAAACGTGGAAACTCAATTAAAAACAATGCAAAGAGATAAAACAACCCACCATTTATTTTTTAAACTTCATGAACTCATAACTATACTTTATCATTTGTGTAAAAATAGACTACAGTAGTCCCCCCTTATCCGCGGAGAATACATTCCAAGACCCCCAGTGGATGCCTGAAACCTCAGGTAGTACTGAACCTTATATATACTATGCTATGTTTTTTTCCTATGCATATATACCTATGATAAAGTTTAATTTATAAATTAGGTACAGTAAGAGATTAACAATAACTAATAAAGTAAAATTATACTATAATGAAAGTTATGTAAATGTGGTATTTCTGTCTCAAAATATCTCATTGTACTGTACTCACCCTTCCTCGTCTTCTTGTGATGTGATGATGACACAATGCCTACGTGATGAGATGAAGTGAGGTGAATTTGAATTGTTTATTCCTAGAATCGTCTATATAATATTTTGGACTGCGTTGACAATGGGTAACTGAAACCACGGAAAGCAAAGCCACGGATAAGAGGGGACCACTGTATATGAACACTACTGAAGGTCAGAAAAGGACAACCAAATGTAACAGTTGTTCTTTCTCTAGACAATGGGAGAAGGGGTGACTCATTTTATACATTTCTGTATTATTTGAATTGTTACACTATGTAGTATAATTCAAAAAGTCTAATGAAAAATAATGTTTTTGAGGCAATACTACAAAGATTTGTACATGAATGCAGAAACAGTATCTATGATTTTAAAAACTTTCTTACCATTTTTACTTCTTTTTCTGTAGTGTCTGGAAATCAAATTTTCCTTATCTTTTCAAATTATGACAGATTTCCTTGGTGTTATCAATACTTCAGCTATCTATAAGATCAGAAAATCCTTTTAGTTTCAAATGTCATAGATGGGTGAATTTTAGCAGCAAGACAGCGGTGCTGCCTCATGAAGGAGCCCCATCAGCACAGCAGGACCCATCTTTGTTTTCAAACAATCAGAACTAAGCCAAGGTACAAACAACTAATTTTTAAATTCCCTAAAAATGAAAACAGCTGGTTTCTAGAAGCCAAATTTCATTTCAAGCCCACACTCAGATGATTTTTACTTTTTCTATCTTCTTTTATCATTTCTTAAAGTGCATCAGTTTTTACAAAAAAAAAAAAAAAAAAGGATTCACAAGCTTCCAAAAATGGTACAGGTAGAAATGTTTAGCAAAATCTTGGTATTGGAAGAAAAAAAAAAAAAGAGGAAGGAACGCTGGTCCTTGAGGATAATGAAGACATATAAGGAAAGCAGGAAACAAAGGTCCCCTAAAGGATTCTATAACCTGGAAAGGCAAGAACCCTGTGAAACATCAAGTAGCTGTGACACCATGCCACATGAACACACCTGTGGGTTCAATTTTGGAAAGGCTGAGACAATTGAAATGCACAACAAAAGTCGTCAGGATAAATGAAGTTATAATTGTAATTGTGGACTCTTTAAATAGCATGCTGACTACAACCTACTCAATTCCCACTCTGTGCAAACAGTCTGGTCCACACTGAAATCTTCCGAATGAGTAAAGAACAGTAATAAAACCAATCCACATGGCATGCAAAAGATGAAGGCACCCATTCCATGCAACCACCTAATAGCTAGTTCCTTCAGTCTAAGCAAGGTACCAGTCAGGGCAGCAGGCTCATCCTGGAAAGGCACCCATTTCTAGGATAAACACTCATGTGATTGGCCAAAACAAGAATTATCCACAATTCTTCAGGATGACCTAGCAATCAAATTGAAAGCTTAAAGCATGGGTATCCAACCTTTTGGCTTCCCTGGGCCATAATGGAAGAGTTGTCTTGGGCCACATGTAAAATACACTAATAGCTGATGAGCTAAAAAAAAAAAAAAAAAAAGGTCCAAACATAATTTTTGTAATGTTTTAAGAAAGTTGATGAATTTGTGTTGGACGGCACTCAAAGCCATCCTGGCCCGCATGCAGCTTGCGGGCCACAGGTTGAACAGCTTGATTTAAAGGTTCCAAAGCAGAACTTTAAAATCTAAGGGTGGATTAGGAGATGCCCTTGCAGAGCCAGGCAAGAGAACAGACAGGTAGGATCAAAGGCTTTATGGTGGGAAAGTGAGAAGGAAGGGGAGAGGGGAGTGGGGAATGGAGGACCAGTCCCTGGACTCAGCTGATGACCTTGGTGAGCCATTTGGTTGTCAGCAAGTGGGAGCTTACACACACACACACACACACACACACACAGGCACACACGCACGAGCCTGAAACCCTGCTTGCCCAGCCACACTACCAATGTGGCCTTAAAGTTTCCTTGGAGCTTCTTTCTACACCTGCAACATGGAAATAGCCACTCTTCCTCTGCTGGGAGACTGAAAAGTGACTTGAGTCAACCTATGGAAGTATGAAGCGCAGATCCCAGTCAGATCTTTATTAACAGGTCGCTGTGGGGGCCAAGTAACGAGTGAGATGCATGCAAAAGTACATCCCATAGTAAGAAATTATCACCTTTCAGTTATGGACAAATTATATCGTGGTTGTGTTTGGAAACAATGTCTTTATCTGCCAGATAGATATTTAAGATAGTTTTATGGCCGAAAGTACATACCTGGTATTTGCTCTTAAATACTCCAGTGGGGTGGGGGGAGTGGAGAAGGATGTAACAAGACTGCAAAATATTGATAGCCATCAAAGCTAGGGGATGGGCATATTGGGATCCATTTGCACAAGTATGAAAATTTCCGTAATATATATATTTTAGTGCACAGTAAACTTAAGCACTCTTACAAAAGTGAAGTCATGGCAGGTAATCTAAAAATCAAACTAAAGCTAAAAAAAAAAAAAAAAATCCATTATAAACTGACAAGCAGGTCACCAGAAATCATAGCCTAACAGTAAGAGCCCATGTTTAACAGCCACCACTCCTGGCCATATCTACACTGGAATCTCATCAGTCTGATAACAAAAGCTGATGTTTAAAGGTGCACTTATTTATTCAACACGTATTTAGTGTGCATATCCTCTGTGCCATGCCCTGGGCTAGCTGCTGGGACCATGATGGACATGGCCCACAAGTCCTGTTCCTATGACCTGGCCAGCTAGCACACCCTGAAGGACAAACTCTTTCCCTCCAAGTCTGATGAGGTGCAGGAGCCAATGCTTCACTGTACACCTACCACTTAATTCATCTCACATCCCTTCTCCACCACAAATATCAAATGTAGGGAATTTAAAAATAAAACAGTTTAACCCGAGTTTCCAGGTGGCTCAGACCTTTTTAATTCAGGGCTTTGTAAGGTTAATATTGTCTTAAAATCTAATAAAAGGAGCTCCTGGGAGAAGTGGCTGATTTAGCACCTAATACAGGAACTGTACCATGTGGACCTGGGTCACACTGCAGTGTCAGAAAGCAAGAAAGCACTCAGACTGATACAGGCTTGTCCAAAGGACAGTAGCTGACTTGTGAGGGCTCCCACTGGCTACATCAGAGGCAACTGAGTATCAAAAAAATAATGTTTCCACCTACATGAAAGTTCTAGAATAGGCAAAACTAATAAAGGAGAAAAAAATCAGAACAACAGTTGCCTTGGGGAATGGTGGCAGCAACACCTGGAAAGAGGTCCAAGGGCACTTTCTGGGGTGTTGGTCACAGTCCACATCTTGGTAGGGGTTGGGTGTATGCAATGATCAGAATTCACTGAATGGTTTTACTCAAGACCTGTGCATTACTTCGAAAGAAAAAAAGAACTGTAATACTAGATTCTAGTTAATATTCAGAGGGAAGACTGCAACTTTCTGCTACTTACTTTAAAATCTATCATAAAAATAGACTGAAGGGGGGGTTCCCTGGTGGTGTAGTGGCTAGGCTTCAGTGTTCTCAATGCCGCAGCCTGGGTTCGATTCCCAGCCAGGGAACTACCCGACACCCCCCCCCCCCCGCCCAAAACAGACTGAAGAATGAATAGAATAATGGATGGAGACATGTGTGAAACATAAGTATAGTCAAATGTCAATGCCAGAACCTAGGATGTGTATACATGTAGGTGTTCACTGTAAAATTGTATCAAATATATAACTAAAATTGATTCAACACATTATATTTATACAAATCATGACTCCATGATACTTTTAAAAACTAATTTGCCACCACTGGAGATGCTTACATCCCAACGCCATACTCTGAAAATTATTTTAAAAGGTACTCAAGTTCACCCCAGTTGATGTGGATTGGAATCTCTACTATAAATGCCATCTAACAAAGAGAGCAGCAGAACCCCGCCCCCCTCACTTTCCCACCAGATATCAAGATATCGTCTCAAAACATGACACAATGGAAAGTATCTCTGGACATGCACACACACCCCAAATGCACTTCTCTTCTGCAGATGGCCTGCATGCAGATTTCCATTTGCTGTCTTTAACTCAGTTTAAAACTCGGAACATGGCCATAACTCTGTTCCACTGGGCTGCCAAACGTGATCTTCCTCTGCTCCAAGAGGCAGGCCCAGAAGGGACCCCTAATGGAACTCACTGGACTGTAGCTGGCTCTGACCACTACACTTGGTCCATCTGCAGTACATTCATCCTGGGCCCTGCTCCCTTAGACCAGGCCTTGGTGGCAATGCTTCCTGACTCAGGTGGACAAAGTGAGTAACAGTACTGATTATCTGAACTAAAACAAACATTTAGAAACTGGAGCCAACACTCCTTTCCAGGGCAACAAAATCTACCTCTTGATTCTCTATCTATGTGCACCCAGATATGTCAAACAAGATAGGTTTTCCAAAGCCAGCC
Source organism: Lyroderma lyra (assembly GCA_004026885.1). Lineage (NCBI taxonomy): Eukaryota > Metazoa > Chordata > Mammalia > Chiroptera > Megadermatidae > Lyroderma > Lyroderma lyra. The sequence continues at coordinate 44,538 of PVJL010005920.1, forward strand.
AGCTATTCTGGTCTCAAATACCACAGAATCCATCCCATTCACAAACAAAGGGGTCTTCTGGGTAAGCAGAAACGTTCTTTTCAAAATTTTGAGCCAGGAACACTGCTAGCTAACAAGAAGCTACAACAGCCACACACAATGAACACTCCACTGTCCCCTACCAATCTAACAAAAGCTAAGAGGGGCTGCACAAAGCTGTTCCTGCAACCTCGTTTATGATTGAAACCTGGGCACAGTTGAAGCCTAACTTTTACCAATCCATCCTCTGAAAAGAAATCCAAGGAAGGAATTGGGTGGAGAGTGAAGGATCAATATTTTAAACATGATCTCTGCATGGTTTGGGATGTTCTAACACACAGAAATCAGGTTTCTTTCTTTTGTTTTTCAAAACCAGCCCTGCATGGCGTTACCCAAGTTTAAACCACAAAACATATGCTTACAATGTGATGACCATCTTTCTGACCTCTCACTAATTAGAATATGATGCTCATGGCACTTGCTGCTGGGAAAGATATATGCCCAAGTTAGCATGCATGGATCAACAAAATTTTTTTGGTTTTGTTTTATTTATTTATTTTTTGGGGTAGTTCCCTAGCTGGGAATTGACCCCAGGCCGCAGCGTTGAGAGCGTCAAAGCCTAGCCACTACATCACCAGGGAACTCCCAACAAATGTTTGTAGAATGAACAGTTGTAGTGGCCAACACTCTAACAGGTATGGCCCCATCTATCTTTGAAGGTGGACCCCACCCCCCACCCCACAACCTCCAGAGTATTTCACAAAACCTTACAGCTACCCCAGCAAGTCTGGGGAATTGTCCTGAAGTGGGTGCTGGTCCTAAAGGGACTTTGAAATGTACAAGGACCCAACCCAAATCTAAAGTCTGGTGTGGCAGTTCCAAGTTCTGTCTGCAACAGTGTTTTTATTGGTCCATAGAGAGGTATAAAATTAGAAATAAAGATCCTTACAAATATTTTCAATGTAAAGGGCCCTCCTTTACTCTAAGCTTAATTTTCTTACTATATTTTCAATGTTAAAACATCCTTTTTTTCCTTACGAAAAGATGGAGATGATGTATGTTAACTAGTTAAAAAGGTATCTTCCTTGACACACAGAAAGTTGGCAAATACAGGTATAGGTTGTTCCTCAAAATGTTTCTGGAACTCCAACTAGTCTGTGAGATGAAGGACCCCAGCCAGGCACTCTGGCATTGTGGAGCACCCAAGGGTCTTAGAAGCCGCAGCTTTGCGCTCACCTAGGCTACCCAACCTGGAAGCAGTGAAACCTCCAGAAAAATCACTTGCCTTTTCAAAGCTGGGTCAAAAATGACATGAAGACAAACTATGCTTCAGAGTTGCATAGTAAGGATTAAAGGTGATAATGTGTAACAATGCTTTTTCAATTGTAAAACTAAAAATGCAATGTATTATGGGAGTAATTTCAATTACTCTTGGAAGAACCAATAGAAAGGTTTTAAAATCTGCCCTGTGAGAGGATGTACTACCACGGAAGGTTTAACATGACTCCAAGTGAGAATTATCAAACCCTCTCTCCAACATGCTCTTCAGGTAGCAAGGAGGTGAGAGAAGCCATTGTAGGAAATCTTCCACACCTGCTGGGATTAGACGCAACCCACTCATCTATTCCCATGGGGAATCCTTAGAGACTTTTAAATGTAGAATGCAATTCATTTCTTTACTTCTCTCAAAGTGTTATTTTCCTAGTTAAGAAAGACTGCCTCTCAAAGGGTATTAATACTAACATTCAGATATGTGAATTATTTTAGTGGGTAAGGGTACCTTTTTAAATGAAAAGATTCCATTTTGAGATAATTGCAGCTTCACCTGCAGTGGTAAGAAATAACAGATCAAGTGTACTCTTTACCCAGTTTCCCCCAGTGGTTAACATTTTTGCAGACTATAGTACAATATCATAACCACAATACTGACTATCTATACAGTAAGATAGACCACTGTCAAAAGGATCCCTCCCGTTGCCCTATACAGTCACATTCATCTTCCAATTGCACGCCATGCCTAACCACTAACAAACACTAATCCATTCACCATTTCTGTAATTTTGGCATTCCAAGGATGTTATATAAACAGAACTGTAGAGTATGTAACCTTTCAGGATTGGCTTGTTTCATGCAGCATAATCTGCCTCAAGATTCATCCAAATTGTGTATCAACAGTTGATTCTTTTTTATTGCTAAGTAATATTCAACCGTATAGAAGTATCTTGGTTTGTTTAACCATTCACCTGTTGAAGGACATGAAGTTTCCAGTTCATGGCTAGTATAAATAACGCTGCTATGAATACTTGTGTATCAGTTCTTATATGAACATAAATGTTCATTTCTTTGAGATAAATGCCCAGGAGTATCAAATTGCTGGATCATATGGTAGTGGCCTGTCAGTTTTGTGAGAAACCATCAGAAGTGTTTTTCCAGAGCTGAAGCCTTAGACGTAAAAAAAAAAAAAAAAGCAAACTAAAGTAACTTCACCAAATTTGACTCAATTCATTCTCTCCAATCCTGTCATTTCGCACATCCGCTCTGTGAAGCTGTGGTCACTGGTGAGCTTTCATGGGGCAGAGACCTCCCTGTTTACTGAGCAGTCTATTATCCCCTCTTGCAAGCATTCTGCACAGGTCACCCACAGGACAAATATTTATTGCCACTTCTAGCTATAGGGCCAGATTGGTTATTTCCATATTATTGGCCTTTAGACTGTTTTTTTTTTTTTTTTTGCATTAGGAATACAAAGGATTATCAACCTGTAAAAAATCTACACATAACACTGAGAAACAAACCTAACTTGCAAAATTCCATTTTTATTCCCCCACCACCACCACCAACAGTAATAATGTATTTGAAAGGAAAGCAGAAAAAAAACAAGTGGCCTGAAAGATTATCCCAATTAGACCTTATCCTTCAGTTTGAACCACAATCCTACTGAAAATAAGGAAGGCTGTTTGGAACACTCAAGAAAAATTATCATGGACCTCAAGATGCCAATAACACCACTTCTCACCAATCATCTAAGACTGAAAAAATAATTTGAAGTTTATACACTCTAATAAAAGGATGCACATTCAAGTTTGTGAATAAATGAACCTTGGTGATCACATATGGTCCACAAGAAAATGGCCTTTAGATAATAAACTCATTTTCCTGTTAAACCTAGTGGCTACATTTTCAATTTCTTCATTAGATGGACAGTCAATGAGAAGAGAAAAATATGTCTACTGACATTGCTTTTTCAAGACATCTAAAACAACAGATGTTAAAAGTCACTCAATTTCCAATGGGATCACCTAAAAAGTGCTGTCTTGGAAAAATCTCACAGGGTTTAACAGAGCATAAATACACCAAGAAACCATTTTTTTAAATCAGTACAATGACAAGGTTCCCTAGCATATACCTGCCTGGTTGGCTTTCAGTATTTCTATAACGCTGCTAGCACCACAAAAATAGGCAGCACCAACTTACCCTAAATAACAAAACACAGAGGGAAGCTAGTTGTTTCAGACAAAATAGTCAAATGCTGCTGCAGGAAAGTGAAGTCAGCCTCATCCCCTTCAGGGCTAGACTCCCTTCACTAACAAACTGTGTATAACTCATGTCAAATCACCATTTGCCAATAATTCCAAACCCCTCTGCTGGAAACAACAATCAAATCTTCCTCTCTCAGGGGTTGCTAAAATAAAAAGCATCCAATACAGAGAGCCTAGAAAATTCTAGTTCCTGTGAAGAGTCAATCAAAGCATGATGTGAATGAACTGTTACCACCTTGTGCACCATATATGATACTAGAATGTGAAAATTATACATCTTTCAAAACTATGCAAGGCTAATAAGCTTACTGACAAAAATGTAGCAAGAGGTTAAGTCCAAGAGGTATAAACCCAAGTTTCTTGGGAAAAAGATTCATTCCTCTGAGTCGTAAAAGGTGAAATCAGGAGGAATTGGGGAGAAGGATCAGAGATAATTAAGAGGGAGATATCCCAGCCTTAAGAAAACATCTAGCCTTTTTCAGAAGTGAGAACATTTCCAACCCTCCATCTTTCTGAAGCCTAAAGACAGACAAGATGATGCGAACTGTTTACCCAGCGAAGAGGATTATAGACTAATAGAAGAAGGCTCTTTCCTCAACTCTCCCTACCTGGGAAACTTGACCAGGAGAGCATGAAAATGAGCACCATATACAAGGGCTGTCGGGGGGGGGGGGGGGGATCAAGCCATAACGCCTGTATTTTTCATACTACGTGGCTGGATATTTTCCAGACAGCCCTCATATATAACTTAAAAATATTAGCAGCCACTCTTGCCAGTATAAGGTTTGACAGAAAAAGTTTAAGAAAATAAGAAACAGCCTTAAAAGTCCTCGTTTTCAGAAATATGGGCAAACAAAACACTCTTAAGTATACTCTTTAGAAGGAGCTAAAGGAATTTCTGCCTATAGGCACTAGACGAGTTCTATACAGAAAAAAAAACTGCTAATGATCAGGCACCACTTCACTCCACAAAGAGGGTGATTCCCAGGCTTGCCCAAGATCCTGGAGGGCTGGGAGACTGATAAATGATAGTCCAGTGCTGGCAAGGCCAAGCCTTGCATTAACTGCCAGCTTCCTACCAGTTAGTTCCACATTAGTGCCTGCAGATTCCCCTGGCTAACGGCAGGGACCAGGAGATGCCCACATGGCCAAGAGACAGTTAAAGCGCAAAGACCCCAGGACTAGAGACAGGGATAGTAGCACCTGCCTGTGCCCTAGAGCTCCTTTTTCCCTTTCCCAGCTGTGAATGAGCCTCTGGTTCCCACACTTCATTCACTGCTTCAGCAGCTGCTGTGGCTACATCCCAGGAGCACACACAAAGCCATCATATACAAAGCATAGTGGCAGCACTGTGAGCAATCCGTGGAGATTTCTAACCATAGACACCTGAGGAATAGAACGCCTAAAGTCCTAAATTTGAGTCCTAATTTCAGGTGGCACCTTGTGTTTTCCCGTGGACCTCAAATATGCCACCAGACCACTTACAAAGAGGACTTCTTAGCCTTCAGAAATAGATTCACAAACTGAAATACCCGAATCCAGAAAAAGGAGGCTTAAGCAGAATTCCAAGCAACTTCCAATTAATTCTGAAAGTACTGAGGAGATGGCTTATTCTCCCCAAGCTTAGACACTGAACTGGGGCAGAGCATGCCGATCATTGTACACCCCAAACAATCATCCGGGTGGAGGATAAATCCCAGCATAACCTCAAAAGTAACCAAAAGAACCTCATTCAACTGTTTGAGAAAATAAGGTAGAAGAGTTTTTAATACTCATATTTGGGTCCCAAACTTGACGATTACAATGCATCCAAATATCGCACCATATCACCATTTGGGGTAAGGATGCAAATTCTAAATAATCTGGGGAAAACTCAACATCAATGAAACACGTGGACTAAAGAAATGAGAATCTTAAACCTCCGGCAAGTTCAGATCCTAATCTGGAGAAGTCCTGGCTGACCAGAAATTTGGGAACCCCATGCACCCAGAAAGGCCTCCACAGTAATCCGTGTAGAAACGGGGTGCCAAGGAGGGGATCGGCCTCTACGCGCCATGTAAGGACAAAGAAGGCCACGTTTCCCGCCTCCGGAACCTGGGACCCTCCTGGAACCCAGAGATGAAGTGGGACAAAGAGGAGGTGAGGAGGAGGGGTCGCCCCGGCCGCGCGGGCGGGGATGCTCCAGGCCCGAGGTGGGTGTGTGCTCCTAGCACGTGCGCACGTGGGGCGCTGCCACAGACAAAAGCGCGGCCCGGGGGAGGCTGCAGCTGGGGGCCCGGTGTGCGCGCACCCCCAGCGCGGCCAGACGAGGGGCCGCGAGGAGGGGATGGATGCGCGCGCACCGGGTCCTCGCCGCCGACGCCGCCATTTTGTTTCCTCGGCACAATGGAAGAGAGTAACGGCCGAGCGCGGGAGGGAGGCTGGCGAGGGAGGAATGAACCAGGCGCTGGGGCGAGGGCACCCGGCAAAGGCGGGGAGCGCGGGGCGCCTCAGTCCTTGTCATCACGACTTCTCAGTCCAGACCGCGCTGAGTAGGAGAACGAGAGGGGGGAGGGGCACAGGCGGGAGCGGGCCCGGCCGCCGCCACATTGGAGTTTACCTTGTTGGCGTCCCCTTCCCCGACCGCAGCCGCTGCTGCCCTTCTGCCACAGCCCGCCGGGGTCTCCCCCAAAAAAACCACGCGGTGCGCACCGGGCTGCTGAGTCCAACTGCAATGGCGAGAAGAGGAGGAGGAGGAGCCGGGGCCGGGGGCGAGCGAGCGGGCGGGCGCGCGCTGGGGAGGTGCGGAGCCACGTGACCAGTTGCAGCCCCGCCCCCTCGCCGTCGCGTTGCTGCTCGACGCAGGCCCAGCCGTAGGCACAGGGAGGGACGAAGAGAGAGCGAACTGTAGTCACGTGACAGGAGCTTAGACGTTGCTTAGCTCGTCACGTGGCGTCGGAATGTCCCACCCATTTCGAAGCCTTTGATCACGTGGCTGTGGCAAATTTAGAGTCCTCCTGGGCCACATGACAATGACTTTTCTCTTCCCCTTTGCTGTATTGGTCGGCCTGCATCATGTGACGATGTTAGCTCTGTTTTTAATAGCAACTTTAAGCCGCCATTATCACGTGATGCAGGGCGAAGGGCGGAGCCTCCTGGAGCTTCCAACTAACGCGCCTGCGCGGCCGCCATCTTATACCTGTCGCCTTGGGTACGTAGGCGGAAACAGCTTTGAGAGGCTCTTCAGTTGCATCCTCGTAGTGGTCGGATCTCGGTCAAGGAGGTGTGTCTTGGAAAGGAGGCGTGTCCTCGAAAGGAGGCCGCCCCGCGGAGCTTTCTACTCACGCCCTTCATCTCCCGCGATAGGTGAAGACCCGAGCTGCCTGTGCGAGGAACGGCTGGGCTCGCAGCCTCCGAAAGGCAGAACTGAGCTAGTCTGATCTTCCAGCCTGTTCCACGGATGGAGAAACTGAGGCCCAGTGAACAGAAAGGCCTGACTCGAGGAGTCATGGCTTATTCGTGGGACAACCGGTGCTGTGACTTAGACGCTCGGCTAGAAGCTTGGGTCTTATTAGTAAAGATCCTGTGGACCGAGCACCTTTTCTTTAAAAGACTCGTGTTGGTGAATTCTCCCAGATGCCTTGTGAGATCCCTGATGTACTTACTGTTTGTGCCTAAACTAAGCCCCGCTCCACTGCAGTGTCATAATCTGGCTAGTGCTCGACAGGCATCGTTACTAGGCAAGTTGACAGGTGCGAGGTTTTGGTTCAGACTGCCGAGATCCGGAGCAAGGAGTTATTGAAGGGTTTCTTTCCTGACAGAAGTTGTTCAAAACTTACAGCCTAATAGCGGGTCTTTCTTGCAAAAACGTAGGGACAGTGCGGTTAATTTGTAAAGGCTGCAAGATCCAGTGTCTGCTCCAGGTTTGAGTCCCATGTGATTGATTGATTGATTTTATTTTTTGATCGTTACCTAGCTGGGAATCCAGCCCAGGTCGCGGCGTTGAGAGCGCGGAAACCTAGCCACTGCACCACCAGGGAACCCTCCCCCGCCCCATGCTTTTTATAAAAGCACTTGGCACAATTTTTTTGTGCAGAACAAATGTCCTAAAATGATAGCTATTATTAAAAAGGTAAGGTGTAAAAATGTAAGATTACAGAAATGGGTGCATGCTGTACCTATTGCTTTTCTTTTTAATTTACACTTTAGTTAGGATATTGAACTGATAATCTATTCACATGATATGAAATACCAAATTTGCAAAAGGGTGTGAGAAAACACTCCATCTTCCTCTCCCAGACAATCTCTTCCTTGGCAGCCATTTTAAAGTTTTGGGGGTTTTTTGTCTCTCCATAGATATTTTACTCCCAGAGGTGCTTAATTGTATTTTTATTGCTGTTTTTCACAGAAATTATATACATTCTGCATCTCCTTTCCCTCCCTAACTTGGAGATCTTTCTTAAACAAATAGAGCTTGATACTGAAAAAAAGTTTGGTAAAATTAATGGCGCGGGTATTCAGGCAGTTGATTAAAGTAAATTTAGATTGTTCAAGGTCACTGACAATAAAGGTAATAACTGGCTTTAACTAAAGTTAGAGGTCAGCAATGTCTGTGACCCGAGCAAAGGCAGGCTCAGAAGCAGGGTGGCTTGACTAAGCTAACAGCGCTACCAAGTGGCGAACAGGAAAAGTTTCTAGTTTTCTGACTCCCCAAGACCTTGGGAGGGGCCCATGGTTACATTTATGAAGAACTTGCTTTTGAGGAGGTTTTTTTGTTTTTTGTTTTTTTTGTTCCCCGAGCGGGGGATCGAACCCAGGGATCGGTGGTGAGAGCACCGAAGCCTAGCCAGTACACCACTAGGGAACCCCTGCTTTGGAGGATCTTATCCCTGTAAGGCAGCCCCATCAAAGGGGCCTCAAGCACAGTAAGGGGCAGTTAGGATACTGATTTCAAGCAAACTTTGGATTAAACCACAACCTCCATAGAGGAGCCCTGGACAGATGTGGTGAGTTTTTCAACCTCAAAGCTTTGATGAAGTAACCAATCTGGAGTGAGTGCTGGAGAAACAGTTAATGGTTGTGATTGTACCTACTGAACTTGTCGCCCATCCAACCTGGTGTGTTTTTTTGCTGTTTCGTTTTTGGGGTTTTTTGTTTTGTTTTGTTTTTTAGAGGTGAAACAAAGAGTTTACTGAAAGAACGTACACTCCAAAGAGGTAGGAGTGGGCTCGAGCAGGAAAATGGCTCAAGAGCCAACCTGGTGTTTTTAATTGAGAAGACCCACTGGACTGCAGTTAAAGTGGAGGAAACCAAAACTCCATTAAAGTGTAATCTGTCTGGACCCACCCCTACCCTACTCACCAGGAGCTGCTGGATAAGAGGTTTCCAGCCCAGGGAACTGACACACTATATCCATCATGCCCCTTGTCTTGTTCTCTCCTTAATCACCATGGAAGGTGGAGACCTAAGATGCAATCTGTCCTCTCATGTTCCTTATCTCCATCCTGACCCAGCCTCCTACTACAACATAGTTAACAACCCCTGTATGAACAACCATTCTCACCTCCTTACCTTAACTAACACCCCCGGTTATGTAACTATAACCCTCTTCTCCCTATTACACCTTCCCCCTTTCTGGTTGAAGATTAAGGTCTGTCCTCTCCTCTTGCTGTTCCTCTATCTAAACAGTATCTGCCATCCTCAGGACTTTAATGTCCTCATAAACATCTTCCACTCATTGTCTTCCTCATCTTCAGAGATTTCTTCCAGTTTAGCCCTACCCCCAACTCCCTTTATCACACCCAAGAACTCTTGCACTTGAAAGCTTTCTGAACTATGCTAGCTGCCTTCCCACCCTCTTAGTAGAGTAGACATGGGTTGACCACAGTGCTTTGGGGAACCACCCCTCTACCTTGGTAAATATGTAGTTCCATTGGCAGGTCCCCACTGCCTAACTCCAAAATTAGGCCCATGGCCTGGTCACAGTGATTAGCTTAGTAGTGACAAAATCAGGCCAGTCAGGGCCAGTGAGCACCAGGCCTGGGATTTTGGGCCAAGAGAAACCCTTGTTTCTCTGTTCTTAAAGCCAGAGAAATAAAAGGTGTGGTTAGCAGCCCAAAAGTGGAAACAATCCAAATGTCCATCAGTGAATGAATATGTAAACAATGTATATTCATGCAATGGAATATTATTCACCCTTAAAAAAGATGGAAATCCTGACACATGCTGCAACATGGATGAACCTTGAAGGCATTATGCTAAGTGAAATTAAGCCAATCACAAAAGGACAACTACTGTATGATTCCACTTATAGGAGGTTCCTAGGAAAGTCAAATCGATAGAGACCAAGGGGAAGGGGAGTGAGGAGTTGTTTAATGGGGACAGTTTCAGTTGGAGATGAAAAGAGTCCTGGAGGTGGATGGTGGTGATGGTTGCATAACACTGTAAATGTGCTTAATGCCACTAAACTATACACACAAAAATGAAAACAAACAAACAAACAAACAAACAAATGGAGTTCCCTGGTGGTATAGTGGCTTAAGGCTTTGGTGCTGGCGCTGTCAATGCTGTGGCCTGGGTTCGATTCCCAGCCAGGGAACTACCCACATACAAAAAAAAAAAAAAAAAAAAGGTTAAGGTGATAAATTTTATGTGTTTTTTATGATAATTTTAAAAATTCTAAGAAAAAAATGGAGTGAAAGTGAAGCTAGGTTGTGGTCACATCATTTGAGGCCCAGGATTTTGAGACTTGTGGGGGAAAAACACAGAGCCACACACAGTGATGGTATCATTTGGGCCATGTGCAGGACCACAACCACCTTCAAGGTCATTATCTTCACCTCCCAGGACCTTCGCTGCTTTCCTAGTTCTTGCTCTCTCATCTCACAGTGCAGCCACCTGTGACTTTCGCCTGCTGGGCCTTCTTGTTCTGAGAACCAACATTTGCCTTTGAGGAACCACCCCTCCTTCCACACTGTTCCTGCCTCCCAGTCTCCACCTGGGTCTAGCCCATCAGAACCTCACAGCTCCCCTGGTCCAATGATGGTTCGGAGATGACGTTTAACTAAAATGGGCCAAAGGAAAGGCTGATTTAGGATTTGCCTCTGATCATCTAAGAAAGAATATTTTCTGTTGGGACCACTGGCCTGGGAGGATGTAAGCCCACAACATACAGCTTGATGTGTCCTTTCACATCTTACTCTAGTTATTCAATCAAGTACCCTCTTGCCTCAGGGCCTTTGCACTGGCTATTCACGCTGCCTGGATTTTTTTTTTTTTTTTTAATGTGGGTAGTTCCCTGGCTGGAAATCGAACCCAGGCCGCAGCGTTGACAGCGGCAGTGCCGAAGCCTTAAGCCACTACACCACCAGGGAACTCCTTGAAACATTGTTTTCTCCACATGTAGAGCTTCCTCCCTCTCTCCAGCTATCTGCTCAAGTGTCATCTTCTCAGAGAGGCCCACCTGCCCTGACTACCATTTCTTAAAAACCAATTTCTCTGCTTTACTTTTCTTCAAAGTGTTTACCACCACCTATTATATATGGACATTATCTGTCTCTCCTACTAAATGTAAACTCTGAAACCAGGGAACAGGTATGTCCCGTATGTCTACTATGTGAAGTGGTCAGCTTAGAGCACTAGAAATAGCAAGTGATTTAGTGCATGGATCATCCACCACCCATGTCCCACACTGTGCCCAAGTCAGCTCAACCTCATGGATAGATGAGCCACTTGTCTTAATCCATGTTTTTTTTTAATTAAAAAAAAAACACAGGGAGTTCCCTGATGGTGTAGTGGCTTAAGGCTTCAGCACTGGCGCTGTCAGCGCTGCGGCCAGGGTTCAATTCCCAGTCAGGGAGCTACCCACATACCAAAAAGCAAAAAAAAAAAACAAAACAAAAAAAAAAACACAAAAACTGTATAATATACACAATCATAAGTGTACAACTTGGCAGATATTTTTATAGTATACATCTGTAAGCACCACCCCAATCAAGATAACCCCAGTCACCTCAGGAAGATCCTTTCTGCTCTTCATAGCCAATTCTCAGCCCTCTTTTTACATCACCAGGATTAGCTTTACATGTTCTAGAATGTTGCAGAATTGGAAACATACAGCATGACCTTCTTTGTGTCTATTAGTTATCTGGGCTACTTTGAGTTTTCAGCCAGCCTGTGACTGGCCAGCATACCTGTGCCTACATGCTTTTTTTTTTTCTAAAAGGGCAGCAGTCCCCCTTCCCCGACCTCATCCTGGATCATTTTGGATCTGTACCTCTCAGAGATGCAAACCCCGGAAACAAGTGCTCACCAACCCAAGCAGAAAAGAACTTTGGTAAAGTCTGCTGGTAACTCTCAGATCCTAAAGGAGGGTGGGAGGAGCTGGCCTTGAAGACCATGCAACCAGGAGCAGCTGCTAAGGACACAGTGAAATAACCATTATATGGCCCTGCCCTGTGGAGCTGACCTAGAGTGGGAGGCAGGCAATAAACAATAAGCAAAGTATATGTCCTGTAGTGGCAAGTGCAATGGACAAAAATCAAGCAGAGTGGGGGATGTGCAGGGCTGGGGCAGGTGCAATTTTAAGTCTTAATAGTGCACAGGAAAGCCTATGGGGACCTGAGGGACAGAGGGCAAGCAAATTGCTAAGAGAGGAAACGTCCAGGTAGAGCGAACAGCCAGTGCAAAATTCCAGAGGGTGACTATGCTTGTTGGAGTAGCGAGGAGGCTCCGAGGGCTGGAGTGGGCAAGTGAGGGAGGATGGAAGAAACAGTCAGAAAAAGGCAAGTAGTTCCTATAAGGAATGGGTCCACATGCCAACAGTGGCTCTCATCCTGGGTGTGCTGAAAGCTATTGGAAGATTTTAGGCAGTGGAGGGGTAGGCTGTATTCTGCACCACTCCCTTGCACACACCCTCAAGTTCCTGCTCCTTTCTGTCAACCCCAGCTAAATTCCACTCTGTCTGCACCTTGCACCTAGGTAAGTTTAGGGGGAGAAAAAAATCCCCACAACCTCCCTAACATTCCTCATTCATGCAGTGCTCTTCCATGCAACTAGATGATTTCTCACACCTTCTTTTTTCTAACAGCTTCCAACATCTCCCTACACTCCACTATTAGCTGATGACCTCCGTTCTTAGTTCACAATAAAATAGTCACTCATGTCCATACTCTTCTGACACCACAGCCACGAACAAGCACTTGTGCCACATTCCCTGCCTTCCACTTAGTCCCCACATCCCCCTCTCTGGCTCTCCCCTGCATTTACTTTTTCTCCTCTCTCCAGGGCTCAGACCTAGCCTCTCTCTACACTCACTCCTCAGGTGATCTCAGCCAGCTCCATGACTTGAAAGACCATCAAAACACTGAACATTACCAATTGCATTCCTCCAACCTGGAACTCTCCCCTGAAGTCCAGGCATACACATCCAACCATCTATGTGACAGCTTCCCTTGGAGATAGTGCATTCAGCAGGTCCAAAGTCAACCTACCTGTAGAGGACACCGTCCTATCCAGATCCATATTCATCTATTTTTTTGCACCATTGTCAGGTTTTCACATGCTTTTGCATGACAGCCTGCACCTGCAACTCTCAGAGCACTACCCTGGGCTCTCCACCACGTTGCCAATGCACCTTTGCTACACATTCAGAGAATCAAAAATGCCTGGGAGCTTAAATGTTCCCCTGAGGCTGCCTTTAGGCTAGGACTGTTCTGGTAGTGCAGAGCTCCTAGCAGGATCAGATGCCCTCTGCAGGACTCTGCCTGAGCTTGCTCCCTTGCAGCCCTGCTTCCTCCTGTTTCTTTGGCTTCTCTCTTTCACATTCTACATATAATCAATCAGGTCAGCTCCACCTTCAAATTATATCCAAAACTGGAATACTTTTCATCATCTTCATCAAGACTACCTGAGTCTAGTCCATCATCAGTGTGCTCCCAGACTAGTGCCATAGTCACCTCATTGGTCTTAATGCTTCTATTTTTGTGTCATGCAGTCTTTGTACACAGCAGCCAGAAGGCTTCGAGCATACATAAAAGACCAGGAACTTAAATGCTGCTGTATACTAATAATGATCACTAACACTGTGCACTTCCCCAGGGCCAGGCACTTTGTTAAGCCTTTACATTGATTCAGTTGTCCTGTGCCTTTATACAGAGTGCCTGCTGTGTTCCAGGCACTCTACCCTGCCCTGGGATGTTAGTAAAGAAGAGGCGAAGTTCCCTGGTGGTGTAGTGGCTTAAGGCTTCGGCGCCGGCACTGTCAATGCTGCAGCCTGGGTTCGATTCCCACCCAGGGAACCACCCACATACCAAAAAAAAAAAAAAAAAAAAAAAAAAAAAGAAGAGGCAATATCTGGGTCCCTTTTGAGCTGACATTCTAGGTTGGGAGACTGACACTGAGTGTGAAAACAAATAAATAATTGCAGATTGTGACAAGTCCATGAAGAAAATAACCAGGGTGATGTGGTCATCACCAAGAGAGGCCAACTTCAGATGAGCAGAGGCTTCCTGGAGGAGGTGATCCCTGAGCTGAAAGTGGAAGGATGAGGAGCTAGCCATGGGAAGAGTCAGGTGGAAAGCATTTCAGGCATAAGCCCTGGAGCCAGGGTGGCTGGATGAGTCAGTAAGAGGGAGGTGATGGGGCAGATTGGGCAGGGCCCGTGAGTTGTAGTGAGGACTTCGGCTTGTACTGATTAAGGTGAGAGCCATTAAAGGTTCTTGAACAGAGAAGGGAGCATGAACTCACTCAGGTGTTCACAGGTGCCCTTCTGCCCCTGTCGGGGAAACAGTGGAAGCAGGGGGCATGATGACAGGAGCTAGGGACCAGGGGGAGGGACTGCACTAGCCCAGTGAGTGATAATGGGGCTGAGTAATGAAGATATGGGAAGTGGGCAGGTTCAGGAGCTATTTTGGAGCTAGGGTAAGGAAAAGAACATATTCAAAGAACCCAGGTGACCAAGGGACCCAGAGACCATCAGTACAGGGCATTAGGTCAAGGAAACCTGGGTTCAAATGCCTTCTTGACCCCTTTCCTGCCAGGCAACATTTAGACACATCACTCAACCTCCCTGCCTTAATTAATGAATGAATGAGTAATAGATATAGGGTATGGCACCCAGGAAATACTAAAAAGATGGTGGCTAGTTAAGAAAAAATTCCAGGGGTGGGGATATATGGGGGAGAAAGGCAGTTAATGTGTTAGGGCCGTTGGCCCGAAGGCAACAGTGACAGATAGATGGCACCAGGGGGCAGCAGCAAGTCTCTAGGCAGCTGGGCAGGGCACAGCTTTGCATGTCCAAAGCGGCTAGACTAGACTGTGGTACCTCAGATGCCTGGACTAGGGGACAAAGCAGGCAGGCCTAAGGCCATGTGTCCAGGCCACGTGACCGGGGGTGGGGGGTGGGGGACGGGAGGTGGACAGGCCATGCCCGCCTTCTGGATTCTAAGCACTAGAACCTAATAAAGGGCATTTGTTCAGAAGAAACCTGAGCCTCCAGCACAGTGGAATTCAGGCAGAGAGAAGGGCCAGCAGACAGGACTTCCTGCCTCTCCTTCCTCTGGGGACAGTTGCCCCAGCTCAGAGAATCCCAAAGCGGTCAAAGCTAGGGTTCCCCCTACCAGCCTCCCACTGCCCTGACAAACACTCCAGGCCCCGGCTCTATACAATAGGCACTTTATTAGTGGTTGGAATGCAGTTACACACAGGGGTGTGGACAGAGCGGGGGCAGGAGGGCTGGCAACAGGCACAGATACAGAGACCCCAGGCAGGAATTTTTCCCTCAGGGATCCTGGAACAGTGCTGATGAGCAAAGACATGATGTTGGGGGGCCTTAGGATATGGTGAAAGGAGAACCAAGAGACCAGGTCCCCTGAGTTCAACAAATTTGGCAAAAGGATCCTCAAGATGAGGCAACTGGGCAGCGGGGCCTGGTGTGCCTGTGACATCTGCCCCACACCCCTTCCCCTGAAATTATCCCTTGGGTGGATTCAGTTTCTTTTCTCTCTTAGAAAGAGTTGGGTCAATAACTGGCGGAGGAAGGGGGGAAATTCAACCCAGTTCTTCTAGCCAGCCAGCAGGTTTCCATTAGGCAGCTATTAGTGGTCTCCTCCCTCCTGTTCCCAGTGGCCTCCTGGAATAGTCTCTCTCATCTCCCATCAACAGGGCCTGCTGCTGCTTCCCATGCCAGGAGACATCCCGATCTGGGCACGCACTCCCACCCCTGCCATGCCAGATAAACAGAAGGCACTCCTCAGGCGGCCCCATCTCAGCCGTTGAGACAGAAAGAAAAAAGCTAACAGACCCTTTAATGCATGTCCAGGTTAAAAAAAATAATAAAGAAATCCATGTGGTGGCCTGTGAGCCAGTTGTTCAGCCATAGAGAAGGGGCTCAGTCCTGGCTGGAGCAGACACAAGTGAATGGGGGCCTCCAGGAACTGGAGCTTACTGAGGCCACTGCTCCCACAGACAGAAACATCACGCCGTAAAACGAAACGGGAAGTTTGAGGTAGCCCACAGAGGTTGGGCTCCATCACATGCCAGACACATCAAGAGACCTCATGGGACTTCTCCCCATGTGGGCCAGTGAGAGCTGGAATAATTCATTGCACAGTCTTGGGGGGCCGTCATGAAAAGTCCAACTGCCCCTTGGCGTAAGGAAGAGACGCCACAAATCCTCCAGGTGCCCAGAAACTGGTGGTAATTAGATGATGGGGGGCGGCAGTGACAGAACTTCAGGCTATCCCAATGGGCTGGGGGTTCTGACTCAGCTTCCAAGCACCCAGTGTGAGACTTTCCAGGGAGGTGGGGTAAGACGGAACCTTTAGGACTCCGCCAGCTTCTTGTTGGTCTTGTTCAAAAGCTTCTTGAGGTTGGAAGACATGAAGTAAGGCCTCTCGGCCGAGCCATCATTCCTTTCAAGGTCCTCCACTGCGGAGAGAGACCCCAGGGCAGGTGGCATGAGGGGAGCCCACAGACAGGGGCTTCTGGGGACAGGGTGGGCAGATTGGGGCCACAGAGAAGCCTCAGAGGGTTAGGAAGCAAGACACACTGAGATTGGAGAGGGCAAACTACAGTGGACTTGGGAACGGGACACACACACTCCCCACACTCCCAGACAAGGAAGTCCCACATGCACCCCCAGTCTACAGGGAGGAAACAAGGAGCAGGCCTCCCTCTTTATCTACTCCTCCTATTCCTCGACTTCCACCCGCTTCCCCTCCTCCGCACTCCCCTTCAACAGGATGTCTCTCAACTCAGGCGACATGAAGTAGGGTCGCTCCTGAGAGCCGTCATTCCTTTCCAGGTCCTCACCTGGGCTCCCCCCAGGAACCAGCAGGGGGAAAATGGGGTGGTCAGGAAGGGAAGGGAAGAGGGAGGCAAGGAAGAACAGGGAAGCCAGCAGGCGTAGAAGAGGAAGAGAAAAGAGAGAGAAAAAAAAAAAACAAAACACACAGATGGAGAGACCAGAGTTAGTGGCAGCCACAGATCCCCCCACCCTCAACAAAGCTGGAAACTCAGAAGCCAAGGGCCCAGGGGGCAGAGCATTCTAGCTGCAGCCTAGACCGGGGGTCAATAGGATGGAGCAGCTCTGAGCATAGGGAGGAAGCTGAGAGGGCATGCCAGGGCCCTAGGATGAGGGATGGCTAGTCCCTGGGAAGCTGGGGGGCCCGGGCAGGTAAATATGTAGCCCCATGGGAAAAAGATCTTCTTCCCAGAGGGAAGAAGGGAGTCAGGGCCCAGCAAGGGTCAGGGTGAAGGGTCACTCACAGAAGCAGAGGAACAACGTGTCCACACACATGCCGTAGACGCTGAAGAAGCCATGGGCAATCAGGTAGGAGCCGATGATCACCGTCTGGGTGATGGGACAGGAGCTGTTTCCATCCCACCATCTAGCTCCTGCTCAGGGCAACCCCAACCCATTCAGTCCCCCCCCAAGCAGGGACAGCATCATTCTTCTGCTGAAAAGCCTTAGAGTAACAACCTGACTCCTCGCAGAGGCAGGGCCCTACCATCCACAGGACATTCTTTGCTCTCTTTAACCCCAGTGGCCTTGGCACATGCTATTGCCCTAACTTAGTCTAATTTATTCTGCCTCCTCATTGTTCTGCTTTAAGCTCAAAACATCAAGTCCTCAGGTAACACCTCCTCCAAGAAGCTGCGTCTGACATCTTCCCTGTTCTATGCTCTCCTAGTACTGCACACCCCTCCTCTGAGGCTTTCATCTGGCTGCAGTTGTATGCATGTTTAGGACATTATCAGTTTAATGCCCACATCCCTAGTAGACTGTGTCCATCCTGATTATTGCTATATCCCCAGCAATTTGGTGACTCACAGGACCTTGGTAAATACCTGATAAACATTTATTGACTGAAGCAAGTGAACCTTAGATTAAATAACTTGCCCAACGTTACACATCCTAAAATTAGCAAAAATCTAGGTCATAGGCACTCAGATATAATACTTCTAAGAGTGGTGACCTAACCCTTTCACACTCTCCACACCACTCACCCTGCTTTCCTCACTGCTCCTGGCATGGTCCTGCCTTAGGGCCTCTGTCCTTGTTGTTCCCTCTGCCTGCATTGCTTTCAGATCTGATATCACTTCCACAGTGAAGCTGCTTGGACCCCCAGACCTGCCTAAATGCACCACCACAGGCTCCAACAGTTCCCCACTTCTGCTCTGTGACATGTATCAGGTCGCAATCAGACATCTACCCATATCATTATTGGTTAATGTCTATTTACCTCTCAACTATAAAGCCCAGGCCTGGTACATAGTAGGTGCTTAATAAATGTTTATGGGCTGAATAAATAAACAATCCCTTACTTCTGACCACCACCCATATCTGTCGAGTCAAAGGAGGCCAGGTGAGTCCCAACACCTCCTTCTCGCCCAACCTCTGCCCATCCCTGAGGTCCATACCAATATAGGGACCCAGTAATAATTGAGGGGCGGTGCTGTGTCTTGTATGATCCTAATACGGTGGGTGAAGAAGAAGAAAGCCAGGATTCCTGGAGAGGAGGAGGAAACCGAGATGGTTGAGGGTTCTGGCTAAAGGAATTAGCATCCCCACCACAGAAGAAGACATGAGGACCCACAGTCCCACAGGCTGGGTGAGCAGCACTTACCCACACTACCCACAACCAGAAGTTTGCCCAACAGGAAGAGGAAGTCGGTGACTTTGTCCAGGACAGCCACTCTGCAGGGAAAAGTGAGGAGCAAGCATGAATGTTGGCTCAGGGACCCGGGGAAGAGGGAGGCAGTGAGAAGATGGTGTATTCCCTGACCTGATGATGTTTCTCATGAGCAGGAAGAAGGCGTTCCTGGCTGAGGTACAGAAGTTGGTACCATATATGGCAATCTGGAGGGAGGTAGGAGGGAAGGATCAGGCTCCCTGGGTGGGAATGAGGGCTCCTCATACCGAGGAGGAGCTGGTGGATTGGTTCTAGGTCTCAGGCCTACTCACCATAATGTAGGCATTCCTGTTGAGAAATCTGATGAACTTCTCCAGGCACCAAAAGCAGCATTTGAGACAGGTCATGAGGAACTTGGCAAACTTGTTGTCTGCAGCTGGGAGAGAATGGAGAGATGTAGAGATGAGGAGAGACCCCTGCCCCACTCCCATTACGCACACTTGCCACAGTGCAGGACTCCCTAAGTCCACCTTCTCAAAGAGACAGGGAAAAGAGACTTTTTGATCCAGGATCCTTGGGTCATGGCCCCAATGAAGAGACCCAACCGTGAAGCTTTTCAGTCTAGCCTCCAAGACAGGAAGCAATCACAACCCACATTGCTGCTCTGGACCCATCTCCCAAGCAGAAGTCAATCCTTGCAGACTCCTTAGCCCCAACTTAGAGTACAACCAATCCCAGCCCCATAGCCCCTCTATTACAAAAAGAAAGCAGTCTTAGCCCTGTCCTCCCCTGTCCAAACAAATCACAGCCCAACCTCTCTTTAGGAACCAGTGGTAGCCCAGGTCTATTGGTCCCAACCCCCTCAACGGTTAAGAAGTCCACCCAATGGGCTTGCAGCATTTCCTTCTCTGCAGGAATGAATCGCCCAAGGCCTTCAGCTCCCGACCTCCCAATCACATTGGTCCACCACCATAGCCCCACGATTCTGATCTGCCCCTCAGCCATGTCTCCCCAATTTAAGGCCAAAGCCAACAGCATGTGGGCCTCACCTTTTAGGCGCTGATCTAAGTACTCTAGCATCACTCGGATAATCTGTACAATAGCCAGAATGAGGGCACCAAAGGCCAGGGAGCCTGTGTGGTACCTGCGGGCCAAGGGAATGGTCAATGGCTGGAGCTAGGCTTCCTCTACTTCATCTCGCCAACCCCCAGCCCATGTGGGGTCCCACCTGAGTGCCCGGCTGAAGGCGGAGAACAGCGGGAAGGCAGGCAAGTCATCTGGCTTGTGCAGGGCCCAGTAGTAGGAGGCGAAGGCTCCAGCTAGGGTGACCTGGCCCAGAGCCAGCACAAAGTTGGCCAGCCAGAAGAACATGAAGGCATTGAAGATCTGCAGGCCCAGCAGGGCCCGGTGGTAGCCTGATTCACCACCGTAGAAGGCAAACTGGCAGTGGGCACCAGGGCACAGGCGGGATTCATTGGAGGAAGGGAAGGTCTGTGGGAGGGATACAGAGCCCAGTCACAACATAGGGGTTTGAAGTGAGATCTGGGCATCAGGTCTGGGTTAGCTACACCATGGGCTAGGTCAGGAGTCACGGGGTCGCGGGTTCAGGACTAGAGCTTGTAAAAGGGGTTCTAGGAGTACGGGATCGTGGACTTAATGGGTGTCAGTGAGGCAGGACAGGCTATTTTGGGGGAATCATGTGTCAGTGGAGTGGTCATGTAGACAGTACAGGAGTGCCAGAGATCAATATGAGGACCACAGGGGTCAGGACAGGGGCTTGTGAAAGGCAAGGAAGGGGTTCTAAAAGCAAGAAGACAGATGAGGGGCAGGAAAATAGTCAAGGGGGGAAAAGGTGGGTGGTGTAACACTCAGGAAAGGGGGAGGCACCAAGTTAAAACTCTTCCCCTCCATGCCCCCCACATCTAGCACTAGGCAAAGAGCAGGCCCCAAATGTTTACTGAATGGTCCTCAGAGATGAAAGGTTTCAGATCCTCTATGGGCTGCTGGGGAAATACACCCTCCCACTTCTAGACACCTACCTCAGGGTTGCAGGTTTTCCCAACAACTGGGCAGGTGTTGACCTCACCAAAGATCTTATAAATGGCTTCGTTGGAAGTAGACAGGAAGCTGGAGGCTTGTTAAGGAACCTGAGGTCTGAGATTAGGGACCCCAGGGGTTTGTGGGAAAGGACCCCTTCCCCCACCAGGTTTTGACCCTGCCCCCAAGCTGCAGGTCACTTCCAGGCAAATTTGGTCTTTAGCCATCCCCAGGGCTGGGGTTCAGGGTCTGACAGTAGATACACAGCAGTGCTGGCCCAGTAGGCGATGCAAAGGCACAGCAGGAAGAAGGTGACGAGTGGGTATAGCACAGAGCACATCACATATCCCACAGCCCTGGGGAGGAACAGACACAGGCATCAGGGCCCGAGCAGCCCTGGGACCACCCCAGCCAGACTGCCTGGCACCCTGGCACCTACCTGCTGGCTTCTTTGATGAGTGCAATGGCGATGAGAATTCTCTTCCGAAGAAAGATTAGCAGCAAGATGATAATAACCTCAAGAATGCTCAGAATTATCACTGTAGGGGGCAGAAGGTATCTGAGTCTGCCTGCTGCCTGGGCTCCCCTCTCCCTCCCAGGTCTCACTGGGGGGCAGGATTGGGGGACAGGGACTCACTGAAGGCCATCCAGGTCTGCTGCAAGTGCAGGTACACTCGGAGGTCTGTCTGAAAGCCGAGGTCTACCAGGGAGACGTCAGAGCCCGCCTCACCACGCAGTCGGGCATACTCCATGTAGCAGTGAAATATTCCTGCACAGGAGAAGTGCCATGCTGTGACTGACCTCATCCTACCAACTGCTCCTCCAATGTTGCAAAGCAGGTACAATCACCCCAATTTAACAAAAGCAAAAATGGAGGCTGAGAGGCTGCCAGCACTTGCTCCAGACTTGGGGTCTTTGGCTTGCTGTTCCCACTCCCTAATACAGTCTCTCCCTGACTAGATCCTTCGTATACTCCAGTCTCTGCAAAAAGTCACCTTCTCATGAGACCCTCCAGAAACCTTTCCCCCTTTTTAGACTCTTACCTTCTCACAGTCCAACTTCTTATCCCTCCTGTCTGCTTTGACATCCTAGAGGGTTTTCTGGTTTGTTTCTTGTACATCTCCCCCATTCCCCAGGAATGTAAGCTCCACAGGAGCAAGAATTTGTCCCATTTTATTCATTGCCCAGGACCTAGGAAACTGCCCAGGACACTGTAGGCAGCCACTCAATATCTTCTTAATGAATGAATGGTGTCAGGATACTGTGTGGCCTGAGGCTTTCCTCTGCCCCCCATGCTGCCCTGCAACAATGATTTGTGGGTAGGGAGGGAGGACATGGGTGTTAACATCCAGTGGGGTAGCTTTAGGGATTTTCAGCATTCCCCTTAGCTCTCTGTAGAAGAAAATCATAAAATACAAATAAAGTAAAAAAAAGCCTCATTACCTAAAATGTCAGCATCCAGCTAGAAACCACTAACATAAATAATATCCTCAGATTGGGTTGCATATCAGATATCTTTTCTCCTGGAAAGTTTAAGGAATAATCGGAATATAAAGCTCTGGGTTTTGAGCTTGGCCTCTGGGTTCTATAGGCCTCAGTCCTCTAAGGACCTCTCCCATCTCCACACACTAGCTTCTTCTCATTAAACCTCCTAACTGGTAAATACTAATCATCCCCATTTTATAGAAGAAGAAATTGAGGCACAGGGAGGTTGAGTCACTTGCCTAAGGTCACAGGGCAAGGAGTTGGCAGAAACAGCATTTGAACCCCCAGTGTTCTGGTGTCAGAGCATGTATCTTTAGCCACTGTGCTAAGTTGTCTACCTGGGAATGCCTTTTGGTTTTGATAAAATATAGATCCAGGTCCCAGTTTGGAAGACTACGACTTAACCCATCCCCCAGGGGTGAACACTGAGATTATTACCAGTGTCTGCTATTATAAACAACACAGACATGAACAGCTTCACAAATCTGCCAAGTAAAAAATGGAGGACATCTGACGGCTGAGGGGAAGGTTCTTGATGGGCCACTCCAGGTAAAAGGGCATGAGCATTTTGCAGACTATGGGGCAGGGAGGGCACAAGGAGGGGGAGACGCACCGTAGCCTAGCACCAGAATCACCATGACGATCATCACCCAGACCATAATGCCAGCCAGGAAGCGGAGCAGCACTATGAACAGGAGGCTCATCACCATGGCAATGACCAGGCCTCTGGGAGATAAAATGAGGGCATGAGCAGGCCCCACCCTCTCACAAGCCTCAGACTGCCTAGGGGGAGGCCATTGTGTCTCATAACTTACATGACAATCCAGTACCAGGAGACTGTGTAATCTTCAAATATCCGCATGGCCAGCTGCCGAGCTTCCAGGACCCCGTTGGCATTCCTAGGATAAGGTGAACGAGGACACTGTCAGACCCCGTCCCTGATTGGGCCAGCCCCAGGGGATGTCCTGTCCCACCCAGGAAAGTGCAACATCAGTGCAGTGGGCCACAGTCCTCACTTGGCGCCTTCCACCAGCTCTGTGATGTTTTTCCGAGCGCCATGCCCATCCTCATAGGTTGTCTCGTTGCCCACCATGAGGACCCCCTTGTGGGCGTGGATGGCTGGGAAGCACCGCCGGGCCACTGCATGGAGCAGGGGATGGGACAGCAGTCAAGCAGAGCTCCTGAAACTTCCCCAGGCCCCACCCAAGCTCGTGGGACCCCAGACTCACAGGGTGTGCTGGGAGTGAGGACAGCAGGGCAGTCACCATCCCGAAGCACCTCAGCCACACCCTGCCGAGAGAGGGGGCATTAATCCTCCAGGCCAGCACCCTCTACTTGGCTCTCCCTGGGCTCTCCTCACCTTGTTATTCTGGAATCCAGGCACACAGAACTGCTTGTAATACTCGAAGTCCTGGGATCTGCGAGCATTCAGGTAGGTGAGGTATCGGTCAGGGCACTTCTCCACGCAGATCTTGGGTGGGCAGGAGGCAGAGTTGGGTGGGGTTAGACACCTGATCCCCACTCAGACCAGACGTTCCACCTCTCATGCACCATGGAAAAAGAAAAAGCTGGGAGAGAAGCCATCACTACAGGGAGAAAAGGATCTGGTAATGGAAATCAAGGACAGAGAATGGGACAGGGAGGGGACAAGTTACCTGAGGGGTGGGACACTGGAATTCCAGTAGGACCAAGGGGCTGGCACACTTCACAATGTTGAAATAAAACAGGTAGGGTTTGTTCCTGGGGTTGGGGAAGGAAGAAGAAAACTGTCAAGACTTCTCAAACACCGTATATAAAATATCTTAATGGAAACAACAATAACAACTACAGCAACAGCAACTCCATGCCAGGTGCTATTCTAAGTTCTGCACGCATATACTTATGTAACCACCACAACAGCCCTATGAGGGTCGGACTGTTATGATATCCATTTTAGAGATGAGGAAAATAAGGCCCAGAGAAGTTGAGACACTTGCCCTAGATCGCACAGCCCTCAATTTTACAGGCGAGGTAAAAAAGCTCCCTCTTTTACCTCATCTGTTCATGGACATCAGACATCAGATCTGATACTGTCTCCTCTCTGTCCCTTCCCTAAAGTGTGGGCTGCCAGAGGACAAGACTCTTAATGTCTCATTTAATGCTATGTCCCCAAAAGCAGATGAGGATGAAGGGAGTTTTATAAATACTTGTTGACTAGACTAACAGATGGAATCTTTTCCCCAGAGCTCATGAAGCCCTCCTGACCACTCCTCCCCAGACCCACCAGGTCCCAAGGGGCCAAACTTACGCATTTTTTGTGCCCTTCTGCCCACAGAACTCGCCTCGGCTGTCAGTAGGGTATATCACCTTTCGAGGGTCCCCATGGGTCCAAGCTGTAGAGGGATCCAGGGATACTGAGGCACTGCCACTCCTCAGCACCAGCCCCACTCCTGCCCCAGAGACTGTGGCTTGCCCCCTCACACAGGATCTCCAAGTCCTGTCCCCTTCTACACTTACCTATGATCCCTACAGCCACGTAGCCCACGATAGCCAGGAGGAGGAACACACAGCAAATGATGTCTGTGCAGCCCCTGGGGAATAAAGGATAGTGTCAAGTTGGGAGCCTTGGTGCCCTGGATACCACTGTACCCTGCACACATATTCACATTCATTTTCTTTTTGGATACGTATTCCTGAGTGGTGTGAACACTGTACAAGTACACATGCATTTTTTTTTTTTTTTTTTTTTTGCAGTGGGGGGTAGCTCCCTGGCTGGGAATCGAACCCAGGCCACAGAGTTGAGAGCACTGAAGCCTAACCACTACACCACCAGGGAACTCCTGCATTTTTAATTTTAATACCTAATGCTACACTGTCCTCAAAGCAATTTGCAGCAATGTTCAGCTCTCTTTTGATTCAAAGTGCCCCTTTCCCCAGATCTTTACCAGCATTAAGTATTGTTATAAAAATTTTAAACTATTTTATTATAATATTAAATATGAACATTATAAAAATTAAAACCACATGGGAATGTACACAATAAAGAAATTTCTCACCTTCACATACCCCTGCCCATAAGTAACCTCTGTTAATAATTTCTTGTGAGTCCTTTGGGTTATTTATTAGTACAAATATTTAAAACAGGAGGTGATATGATACACTTACTACTTTGTGTTTTGCTTTTTCTGGTTAATATATTTAGGGATCCATATCGTTACTTAGGACTCTTGTACATTTTAACAGCTGTGTAATATAACGTAAGGATCCACTGTAACTCAGCTAACTAGTTCCAAAGGATGGACATTCAAATTGTTGGATTTTTGCCATTTTCCAAAAGACAGCAATTTCATACATTTTGTGTGCAAGGTTTATTAAGAATTTTCTTCCCAGAATTTAAATCTTTGGAACAAAAAGCTGTATATTTAAAAACTTCGTATTTCCAAAGTCCCTCCAAAAAACTGCAACAATTAGTTTCAGAGCAGAACATGTGTCAATCTATTTAATCTTCACTAATTGCAGTGGGAAATTCTATTTGGTTGTTTTCAATTACATTCCTTTACTTTCAAATATGAGCATTTTTCCATAACTTCATAGTCTAGACTAGAGCATTTCTTGTTCTAGAAATTGGGTCCCAGTCTTTTGCCAGAATTAAAAAAAATTTTTTTTCACTTGTAAGGACTCTTTTGTATACTAAGGAAGTCAGTCCTTTTATTATCAGGTTGCAAATATTTATCCCGTTTGTTGGACAACAGAAGAGGGAGTGTGAAGAAGAGCGGGGCAGAATGAGCAAAGACACCTCCCCACACACACAGGAATCCGGAGCCCTTACCTGTTGTAAATGGGTCCTTTGAAGGTGGGGTCATACTTCTGTGGAGTTCCTGAAAATCAGCAAGATTGAGCTAGGTGGGCCAAGAACGGGCTGGGAGACCACCTCAGATGCCCTTAGGAGTACCTCTGGCCCACGGAGTAAGTTTCAGAGGCCCTGCAAATTTTCTGCCTCACTCAACCTCCAGGTGAGCAAGCACCTCCAAGCCTCCAGTAGAGCAAGCAGGCCAGGGCTGGGTAAGGGTTTGCCAATTGGATTTATCAGCAGGAGGCCACCCACTGCGGAGGAGGCGGGAATGGGGGGGCGGGAATGGGGGCCGGGAATAGGGGCCGCCAGGGAGCCAGGCGGAGAGGGGAGGGTCTAAGGCGGGATCCCCACAGAAGGTGGGATTTGAGGGCTGGCCCTTTGCATGAGGGGTGCTGGCAACAATTAGGTTCAGAGCAAAACTAAGGCGGGCTACAGACAGAGATCGGCATTTCTGCTGCCCACTTCCAGTGGCCAGGCCTGGGTGCAGGAGGAGGACTGCCTACCGTGCTTCCCGTAGTAATGCTGCCGCTCGCCCCCCATCCCGGTGGGAGCCTAGCCCCGCGGCAGCCTGCGTGCTCCCGCGCCCCCTCGGCCCTGAGGTCTGGCAGTGCCAGGCGTCCCGAAGGAGGGACCGACTGGCTGCAGCTCCTCCCAGCAAAGTGCCGGGTGGGGCGGCCCAAACTGGTCTGACCGGCCCCAGCCCAGAGGCTGTCTCCAGAGGGAACCGAGGGAGGTGGGAGGAGAGGACGGGTGGGGCGGCAGCTGCTCCCGCCACTCACCCGCTGGCCAGATTTAGCCCTCCCCGCCCCCACCCCAGGTTCAAACTGGGGAACCCTGTGACTTTACCCAGGGGCCTGGACCCACCTCCCCACCCACTAGACCACACAGCCTAGCACACCTATCAACCCTGAAAGCGTGCCTAATATCCCCCCATTCTTCAGATATGGAAACTGAGGTGCAGTGAGGTCAATTTCTGGCCGGGAACCACAAAACAAGCTGGTGGCTGACCCCAAACATCCAAATTGCAGAGTATTTGAGCTGAAAATTCTGAAACCAGTGAATGTGTTTTATTTTGGGCTGCATTTTTAAAAATTAAATACCAACAGTTAAACATTGGGAGTCTATATAAAAATCCACATTTTCTCTTGAAACCAGCAAATTGGGGCTGGCAGCCCCCATGCCTAACACTGTCCCAGGTGGTCCCTTGTGACCCCCAAGGCTACATACCTAAGCTTATCATCCCTGCACACTCTCACAATTGTGAATCTTGAAGCAACTGTTTTGTAGAACAAGTATTTGTTGAGCACCTACTGGGAGCAGGCCAAGGGCTGGGTACCAGGTACAGTGGCAAATCAGAGTGACTCAGTCTTGTGTGTCTGTTCTTGTGAAGCTGACATCCTACTGGGTGGCCCTGGATTCAAATGCTCCTTCTGCCCCCATTGAGCCAAAGGATACTTTAGGTCAGCATCTTGCCTTCCCCAAGCCTCAGTTTCCTCAACTGTGAAATGGGGCTAAAGTATAATCTAAAACCAAAACTGGTCAAAGACCAGCGTGAGATGCCAGGAGGTACATAGCTGGCATAGAGTTGACAGTTAGAATGGATGTACTATATTGTCAGTTTTGGGGTAGTCAACAGATATAGGGTATACAGCAGGTATAGGGGTACCACCAGCATGGGGCAGAGTCAGGGTGGCATCTCCCACCAGTCAGTGTGGAGTCATACAGCTGACATGGAGATAAACAACTGCCATGCCATGTTTAATCAGTGTGGGGTATACAGTAGGATTGGAGATATACACCTGGTGGGAGATATATAGTCAGGACGGAGTTGTACAGCTGGTGTAGGGGTATGCAACTGACAGAGGGTGCACAGTCAGCTGGCTGTACTCACTCCATGCCAACCATTCACCCCCATGTAAACATCATCTCCCAAGAGCTATTGGGTCTAGTTGTATACTTTATAGTATAGGCAACTATACACTGTCAGCATGAGGGTATAGTCAGCAGAAATATATATTCAGTGTGGTATAAACAACTAGCATGGAATTATACAGTTTGGTCGTATACAGTTAGTGCTCAATAATTAACAGCTGCTGCCTCAGAGTCAAGCAACACATCCACCCCACCCCACTCTGATCACTAACTCAGCTCATCTCTAGAGAAAGGCCACCTCCCTGCAGGGACCTTCAGCTGTGGAGGCCATACCTGACCCCTGGCTCACAGGCTTCTGCAAACGGCAAGGTGAGGCCCAAGGCTCCAAGCTATGCCTTTGGGTGACCAGGCCTCCTAAAGAAATCCTGTGGTTGCTGAAGTCCCTGACAGCTGAAAGTCCAGCTATTCCCACTCCACTCATTCCGAGCAGTGCCTAGGCTTTTCTTCCCAAATATATTAGATCCCTTGGGGACACTCCTGTAGACTCAGGACTTCAACCACCAGCTCCATCTTGATGATTCCTGAATGTCGGTCCCTGGGGAGGGCCTGCCTACGCCCCCCAGCCTGCACCTGCCTCCTAGTGCCCCATGTGGGGTTCTCATGGGTGGCTCACATTCAACACTGCCACATCCAAGCCCCTCCCTGATCATCGCCAACATGCCTTGACTCAGAAACAGCAGCTCCATCATCCAGAGCACTCAGGCCGGAAACCTGGTTCACCTCTCTGTTTAACATCAGTTCTGATTTCAGATTACCCAGAATCCAACCATTTCTCATTCTCTCCTTGGCCCCAACCCTGTCACATCTCCTGCCTGGACCAGTGCAGATGTCTCCACCCTGGTCTCCCAGCTCTCACCCTTACCTCCCACTGTCAGTTACTCCCACTGTGGCCAGAGGAGCCTGTAAATTTCTGAGTCAGGGCATGTCCCTCTGCCAAGAAACCCCCATGGCTCCCACCTCATTCAGAGGAGAAGCCCAACTCTTCCCTGTGGCCCACAAGGCCATGCGAGCTCTGCCCTGTCCCCTCACTGCCCTCACCTCTTTCTTCTCTCCTCTGTGCTCATTCCATTCCAGCCTCACTGGTCTCCTGGTTACACCAAAAACTCACCAGGCATGGTCTCACCTCAGGACCTTTTGCACTTGCTCCCTCGACCTAAAAAGCTCTTCCCCAAGATGTCCATGTGGCTCCATCCTTCAGGCCCCTGCTCAAACAGCATCTCCTCCGAGAGGCTTTCTCTGACCATTCTAAAATAGCACCCTTCCCGTCCCCCACCCCCATTCCATGACCTTATTTCATTTTGTTTCTTTTTTTAGAAATGAAACAAAGAGATAGTTTATTGAAAAGAAAGTACACTCCTAAGAGGTAGGAGTGGGTTCGAGCAGGAAAATGGCTCAGAAGCTTCATTTTGTTTCTTATCACCATCTGACAAGAAGGGATTTACATCTGTTTTGTTTGTGGCTGTGTCCCAGTACCTGGCATAGAACAGGCACTCAGGAAGTGTTTATTGAATGAATAACCACAATACATAATCCACATATACAAACAGTTGACCCCTGAGCAACACGGGTATGAACTGCACTGGGTTTGACCCCTGAGCAACATGGTTTAAACTATATTCATACATGAATATTTTTCAATAAATATGTACAGTACTATAAATATATTTTCTCTTCCTTATGATTTTCTTAGTAACATTTTCTTTTCTCTAGCTTATTTTATTGAAGAATACAGTATATAATACATATAACATACAACATATGTGTTAAATGACTACTCGTTATCAGTAAGGCTTCTGGTCAACAGCAGGCTATTAATAGTTAAGTTTTTGGGAAATCAAAAGTTATACAGATTTTCCTCTGCACAGGGATTGGTACCCTTAACCTCCACATTGTTCAAGGGTTAACTGTATAGCTAAGACTGAAAATGAAAATGTAGCTTAGGGGGTTCCCTGGTGGTATAGTGGCTAGGCTTCAGCATTTTCAATGCTGCAGCCTGGGTTCAATTCCCAGCCAGGGAACTAAACCCCCCCCCCCGCCCCCAAACAAACAAACAAAATGTAGCTTAGAGTTTTCCAGGTGTGCATATTTTAAAACTTAATTTGTGAATTTTGTACATAAAAGAATTTAACACATGACAAATGTGGAATTTTCAGTTGGCAGAGAAAGGATAAATCAGTAGGCTTGACTGTGCATTTGGAAAAAAATAAAGTTAATCCCACACCCTATACATAGCAAAACAATTCCACATGGATTAGTCATGTAAATATATCAAAACTCAAAATCATTACAAGTATGAAGGGAAATCACAGAAGCATATTTCTATTATCTGAGAGGAGGTGAGACTGGTAAGGTGGGTGGAGGAGAGATAAGGGAGCACTGAAAATTTTTCGTGTCAGCTGAATGGCAGCCAGACTGGCAGAGTGGCAGCAGCCACATAACAGTTGGTGCTAACAGAGGAGGACCTTCCAGACACTGGCTCTCTGCTCTTTATCAATCCATTTTACAGCAGAGAAAACCAAGGCTCAGAGAGAAGCGGCAGCTTGCCCAGTCACCTAGCAACAAGTGGTTGTTCCCTACTCCAGGTTTAATAGGTGAGCTGGAGCCACTTAGGATGTTTGAGCAGGAGCACGACCAGGCCAGGCTAAGAAAGGGAAGACACTTGGGGAAGTCTCAGACAGCTCTCAAGCAAACAGACAGCTGAGCCATGACCTTGATGTGTGAACCTGAGTTATCTCTCTGTAAAATGGAACTAAAGATGTGGAGAGGGGCACCTGGCATAGGGTTGGCGCAGGGCCTGGCCTGGTGGGTGCTTAGGAAATACAAGAGAGAACACTGGTATTGTCATCTGATGGGTTCCACTAGTTTGCACTAACGTTGGTGGGAACAGAGTGAGGGGCAAGGCAAATACAGATGGTTTCTGATATTGAGCCTGATCCCAAACCCAACAGGATGGGAACCCACTGAATCTTTGTAACAATCTGCAAGATAATAAGTACGAATGCCCCGATGCCTCCATTTCTGACTTGTGCCAGGCACACTTTTAACAGGTTACACAGTTGAAGTCAGTTCAACCTTATGGCAAGTTTTTGAGGTTGATTCTATCGTTATACCCCCATTTCACAGCTGAAGAAACTGAAGGCCAGAGAGAAATGTGTAGGTAACCACAAAGATGGTGAGCAGCAGAGCCAGGCCACCAGCTTCTGAGTCAGTTAGTCAATATGAGTTTCCTATGGCTGCTATAACAAATTACCACCAACTTGGTGGCTTAAAACAACAAATTTATAATTTTCAGATTCTAGAGGTTAGATGTCCAAAGCGCATTTCACTGGGCCGAAATCAAGGTGTTGGCAGGGCTGCATTCCTCTGTAGATTCTCTTTCCCTGCCTGTTCCAGCTTCTAGAAGCTACCCTTTTGCCTTGGCTCATAGCCTCTTCCTACAACCTCAAAACTCGCATTCCCAAAAAGCACACATCTGCTTCCATTGTGACTACCTCCTTCTCTGACCCTTCCTAGCCTCCCTCTTTCCTTTATAAGGATCAATGTCCTTGGATAGGCTGACCAGATGTCCAGTATTAAATGGGACAGAAAATAAAGGTACTGTCTCATTTCAAATGGTACATATGGTCAGCCTACTCACACCTTGAATTTAGCCCAGTGAGCCTAGGTTGACCATATGTACCGTTTGAAACAGGACAGTTACATTGTTTTCTGTCCTATTTAAAACAGGATGTCTAGTCATCCTGTCCTTGGCCCCACATGGATAATCCAAGATAATCTTCCCATCTCAAAATCCTTAATTTAATCCAGGGCTGGGCAAAATGTTGATTGGTATCCACTGGTGGACCACCAAGCAATTTTGGGATGATCATCTGAATAACAAAATAAATAGTTAATGGACCACGTCACTTGGAGAAGTAGTCCTTGCTCTGAATGTCTGCCCAGGCCTGATTTAATCCCTTCTGCAAATTCCATTTTGTCATGTAAAGTAACATAGTCACGGACTCCAGGAACTAGGACATGGACATCTTTGGGGGAGACCATTCTGCCTATCACAGTGTTTTTACCATTTAGGCTAGGGGTTGACAAAATGTCACTAGTAAGGGACTTCCCTGATGGTGTAGTGGCTAAGGCTTCGGCATTGGCGCTGTCAGTGCTGCGGCCTGGGTTCGATTCCCAGTCAGGGAGCTACCCACATACCAAAAAGAAAAAAAAAAATGTCACTAGTGAGGCAAATCCACCTACTACTTGTTTTCATATGACCCAGAGCCACAAATGGTCTTTGCATTTTTAAATAGCTAAAAAACATCAAAAGAGAAAGACTATTTTGTCATGTAAAAATTATCTGAAATTCAAGTATCAGTGGCCATCAATCTGGTTTTCATGGCACACAACCATGCCTGTTTTCATGCTGTCTGGCTGCTTTCATACTGTAACAACAGACTTGAGTAGCAGTGATAGAGACTGTATGTAGCCCTCAAAGCTGAACATTTTTATTCTCTAGCCTTTTACAGAATTTGCTGCCTCCTGACCTATAGGCCCTGAACCAACATGTTCTGAGCCCAAGTCTGTGCCAGCATATTTCATGTGCTCCCCTGTAACAACCAGAAACAGTAAGGCATGTCATTCATTCCCCTGCAATATGGGTGGGGAAAACCAACAAGCCCTCCTCCTATCTGGAGAATGTGACTAATACTTATATTTGCTTCATAGGTATTGCCAGGACTTGATGCTCGAAAAGCACTTAGCACAGGTCTAGGGTACAAGACTTCAACAAACAATAACTAGGAGTGTGGCCCATTTGACAGCAGGGGGAAATTGAGTCTGTTTGCTCAGACTACATAGCTGTGAGGGACAGAGCTATGAATCAAACCAAGGCCCCTCTGGCTCTAACCTGGGCCTTTTCTTTGGCAGATACTAGAAGAGGCAGAGCTAAAGATGTGAAAATGGTAGGGGGAAGGGGTGAGAAAGGTGGGCCATTAGGCCAGGCTGAGGGTGGGGGTGGGGTGGCCCTTGGGTCCTGGCTTAGCTGGGCATGATGGTCAGCTTACCTGGTATAGTGGGCGTAAGAGATAAGGGAAGTAACACAGCTACCCAGTCACAATGCGGGTGCCAGGACATCAAGTGCCACCCAGCCCACATGGTTTCCAGATACTGGCCAAGTCTCCAAGGCCTGCAGCAGCCCAAGAGCTGACCACACAGCCAGGCTAACTTGCAACTCCCCTACCTCTTTCCCAGTCATATGTGTCTGAGGAATGGGCACAGATGAGTCTCTTTGACAAAAGATCTGGGGACAGCATCTGGGTGGGAAAGCTGGAAGTGATTCTACTGGTCATGACCCTAAGAACAATAGATAGAGCACCTACTATGTGCCAGGCACTAACCAGACATTTACTTCTAGAAACACTTGGCTCGGGCACAATATAGAAACTAGGGCATAGAAATGCTGCATGACTTGCCTGAAATCACACAGCCAGTAGGAGCTGTGATTTGAACTCTGCTCCTGACACCAAGCTCCTGAACTCTATACTTAGTGAATAACTCTGATTAACTGGGCATTTACCGTGGACCAAGCTCTGAGCTAAGTGCTATACCCACATCAGTTCACTGAGCCCCAGAGGTAGCTCCCAGAGGAGCCAATACTGTTTGTTAAGCCCATTTTATGGATAGAGAAACTGAGTTTCAGGTATATGAAAGGCATAGACAGGAAAGGTTCAGGGATATGAAAGGTAAAGGTTGTACAGTACTAGGAAGAATGGAGTTGGGACTGGAACTGAGCCAATGCTGTTCTAGAACCTGGCTGAGAGTCAAAGCTCTATAGTTAGCTTTTTTGGTAGATGTGTTTATTTATTTAGTACCTTGGTACTAGGTGATTCATGACCCTCAACTAGTGCTATTGACTCTGTCCTGGTCTCCTGGTTTCTGCCATTGTAGCCCCTACAGGCCAGGGGTGCCTATGAACACCTGAATCAGCCAGGTCCCTCCTTGGCTCAGAGCTCTCAATGGCTTCCATTGCTCTCAGAATAAAATTCCAAGTCCTCCCCATGGCCCTGCTACATTCTGCTCCCATTCTTTTCTTGCCCTCATCTCCTCTGATTCTACCCCTTGATCCCTCCACTCCAGCCACACAGGCCCCCTCACTGCTCCTCCAACATGATCCCACCCCAGGGCCTTTGCACAGGCCCTCTGCCTAAAACATGCTACACTGCTCCCTCTCTCCTCCTCTAGTCACCCCAGAATGGTCTTCTCCTCTAGGCTCTATAGATCACTCCCGTCTCCTCTTTCCTGCTCTATTTTTCTCCAGAGCCCTTCTGTGACATTCTAAGAATTTTCCTGGGAAAACTTCCCTGGTGGTGTCAACTGGCACTGTCAACGCTGTGGCCTGGGTTCGATTCCCAGCCAGGGAACTACCCACATACAAAAAAAAATTTTCCTCATTCATCTTAATTTCTTGCCTGGTTCCCTTTCTAGAATGTCCATCCACAGTGCAGTGCCTGCTGTGTCTCTAGCATCGAGAACAGAACCTGACACGGTGCCTGTATGAGGGCTGTCCAGAAAAAATCCAGCCATAAATGCCTGTATTTTTTGTATTACATAGCTGGATACTTTCCAGACAGCCTTATATAATGTTTGCTAAAGGAAGTTATAAATGACCTTAATTAAGTAACTTGTATACTTACCAAGATTAAAAAACAAACAAACAAACAAAACAACTCATACCAGAACAAGACTTCAGACTAAGAGAAATCTCTCCTCCCTCTTACCTCTAGCCAGGAGCCCTCACTTCCTCTCCTGGGGGCAGTTCCTTTCACTGATTTCCCTTTCTTCCTTCCGTCTACAGTTCATATACATAAACAAATCTGTAGCTATTTATCCCCCTGTTTTGTCACACATACTCACACTTGCTATTTCCTAGACTAACATAATGGGGCATTGTTTCCCACTGGAGAGGTTAGACCAGCTTCATCTTTCCCAGAGTGGGCAACATAGTATCCTACTCTGGGAACAGTACTGTTTTTCATTAAACCAGCCGGAGAAATGCCATGCACACACATGCACGCACACACGCACACGCACACACACACACACACACACACACACAGAAATTAGTAGACTAAGCTCTGGAGACTTCTTGGCTGTTACCTTTGGGATGAGGACAGCTGGCTGAAGGTTTGTAAAGAGTTCTTTCAGTTGGAAGACCAAAATAATATGTGCAGTTAAAGGCTTATTTTTAATTTTCAGCCCCCACAGGGAGAATATTTTAATTTTGTTTATATAAGAGTTTAAAAATCATATTTAAAAATAACCCTCCCATTGAGGATTGGCAGGGCAATAGCATAAGAGAACTTTGTGGGGTGATGGGAAGACTCTTGCCAGAAATCTCCAAATTTTTTCTGTTGAGGGCCAGATATTAAAGATTTTAAGCTTCATGGTTCATGTATCATCTCTATTTATATATTTTTTAACAACCATTTACTGACACAGAGCCATTCTCAGTCCACTGGATTTACAAAACCAGGCCACAGACCAACAGTGTGAATATATTTAACACTATATTCACACACTTGAATTACACACTTAAAGACAGTTAAGATGGTAAAATTTTGT
Organism: Lyroderma lyra; assembly: GCA_004026885.1. Lineage (NCBI taxonomy): Eukaryota > Metazoa > Chordata > Mammalia > Chiroptera > Megadermatidae > Lyroderma > Lyroderma lyra. The sequence goes on from PVJL010005920.1 coordinate 80,099, forward strand.
GTTATGTTTTTTGCCATAAAAAAATAATAGTAAGGAGTTTCCTGGTGGTGTAGTGGCTTAAGGCTTCGGCGCTGGCGCTATCAGCGCTGCGGCCTGGGTTCAATTCCCAGCCAGGGAGCTACCCACATACAAAAATAAATAAATAAATAAATAAATAAATAAATAAATAAATAAATAAATAAATAAATAGAATAGTAATACTGACAGGCCCTCCATGGGCAGGAGGGCCTCTGGGGTGCTGGCAATATGTATGCATTTACATGCAAAGGTCTAAGACCTAGACTCCATATGGAAGAAAACACAAGATGTTGTAATACTGATGCACGACAAAAAGGGAGTATGGTGCTGGAGAGGTAACAAGGAGACTTTTCATGATAAAGCCATAAAGTCTTTTGTTATCTTTTGTATTTTGAATGTATTATACATGATCACTCTCTTTCTCTCTCTTTTTTTTTTTTAGTTGCAATTAAGAAGTAAATACCCTCTCCTAAGAAATTTTTTTCAAATCAGATGCCAGGACCCTATTGCTGGCCGAATTGGACTCCTTAGTGAACTGAGCCATGGACGCTGTTTTTTAACCATCACTTTTCTCCTACCCCCTCCCTATCAGTCTATTATTTTAAGTCCACGAATCCCATTCCATGCTGCTCATGCCAAGGGTGGGCTGCAAAGGACCACAGTGCCCACTGCTGACGTCTGTTGGGGCTAGGAGCCATTTCCCCATTTCCCTTGGAGCTACTGCCTTCCTGTAGACATGATGTCTACTGAAAATGAAATGTCCTGGCCTTGCCCAGGCCAGCCCAAATCCATGTCCTGCTTCTCTATCAGCCCATGGAAAATCCTCTGTATCGCCAGCCCCAAATGCTTCCCACCGAACTCAGCCCTACAGATGAAGATACAGAGTTTCAGAGAGGTTACCAACTTGCACAGGGCCACACCGATAAGATTGTAAGTGATAGAGCCAGGATTTGAGCCTACGTCTCTGTCTGATGTCATCCCCGAAATTCTCAGAAGGCACCGTGTGGCACAAGGGAAGGGTATGTGAGCCACTCATGCACACTGTTTCTAAGAAAAGGTCCTCATCGTCTGGCAGGGTCTTCACAGGGCAGTCCGATAGCCCCAGATTTGGTTCTGTTGAGAATGGACTATTTACAAGTCAAGTGAGACCCTCACCCACCCATTTTGAGGAGTCAAGCCATGTGGCACACCTCCCCCGCCCCAGGAGGTGAGGGCCTGGTTGCAAAATCCAGCTGAAGACTCCAGCTGGAGGCACCTCTGGGCCTTATAGAAATGATTAAGCAACTGTGTGGTTTGTTTGCTACTCCCCCTGTCTGAAACACACTTCTTTCAAAATTTCCCACGGCCATTGGCTCAACCTCCAGCCCTTGATCGCCTAAAATAATCCCAGATGATTACCCCACATACATGGTGTCCTGTTTTTGCTTTACAGTACTCACAACAACCTAAAATTACATATTTATTCCCTTGTCCACACCCTGCGGTCAAGAAGTCTGCTATGTTTACTGCTGTGTTCTCAGTGTCTAGACCCCGCCTATGAGATGCTCAGTAAATATTTGTTGGTAGACTGTGTCCCCAGAACCCAGCACAGAGAGGTCTCCTGTCTCAGGGGTGAGCCTGGCAGGGCCTGGGAGGGTTTAATCAGGTCCATCCATGGCTGGCTCCCTTTGGCCAAATTCAAGGCTGAATGAATCACATCATTGTCCATTCTGTCTGCCATCCCCACCCCAGCCCAGTCTCACAGACACCAAAGATCCCTCAGATGCTGCCTACAGGCAGGTAGGGCCTGGCTCAGACATTAGGCTGATATTTCCAGATCAGAGACAGCTGGCCACACCCAAATGAGGCCCAGCAATGGGCAACCACTGAGTTTGGGGCTTCATATAAAACCAAAAACAGAGGGCATCCTCAGGAGACTGGTAGCTTCAAACAAGGAGGGGAATGGTTGGGTAGTAGCTAGGTCCCCCTGCCTCCCTCTTGGCTGGGCTAGGAAGGCAGGATCCCAGCCTTCTCAATCTGTCTTTCTCTGCAGCCTTCTGAGGCCACAGTTGCTGGTGGGGGAGGAAGGGAGGCACAGCTCTGGTAGGTTTGTTTTTATTTTTGAGTGGTTTCCGGCACCTTCCCCAAAGCTATTCAGTCTCACTGTTTCTAGACAGTTCCTGTCATATAAGGAGGGATCGCAGGGCCCCTTTGCCCCAGTGTCTCGTGGGGCGCGTGCCCAGCTCAGCTCTGGGGACCCAAAAATGCGAAAGAGAAAGGAGAAACTGAGGGCCGTACCCTCCCCCTGCCGTGGGAACCCGGGGAAGAGAGGCACAGTAGGGTGTGGGTGGGGAGGGGCCTCATCCTGGCCCCATTCCCTGGACCCCTGAGGCGAAGGCCGCCCTGAAAGGTTCGTGGGAGGGAATCCCAGTCTCTTAGATCCCGCAAAATGGCAGCGGGCACCCCCAACTACAGAGTAAGGAAAGTTTCCGAATTGTTTCCGGCTTTCTACCTGTCCCTCGCCAGAGGCGCCCCGGTTTCCTGTTTTCCACATTTCCCAGGCGGCGGGCAAGACCCGATGGGTTCCCACCCTTGCATTCGGTCTTCTCAGTCTTGCTTCAGTTTTCCTAACGGGCCGAAACCCCAGGACAGCGACTTCCAGGGAGATGTGAGGAAGGACTGGAAGAGGAGCGGGGTCTGGAGAGGTTGGGACCCTGTCCCTTTTCAGAGCCCGGGTCGCCGCGAATCCCCTCCCCCGCCTGGCATCTGCGCTGCCCAGATAACGGACCTCCCCGGGAGGAGCATGCGCCGTGAGTCCCGGCCCATCAACCGGAGGGAAAGCAGCGGCTCCCGGGAGGGGGCGCGGAGCGACCTGGCGAAGAGACGGGGAGTGGGCTCGGCGCAGAGAGGGATGCAGGCCCAGGAAGGAGGGGGCCCCAGCTGCAACGCGGGTGTTTAAGATCTCAGACGTCCCCCTCCCCCAACCCCGCCCAACTCAGCAGAGGTGGCCGCGGGCCAGAGGCAGCTCCTACCGTAGGCTCCGTCCTTCCGCTCGTCCTCCATAGCCAAGGCGGGCGAGGAAGGGAATACGAGCCAGCGCGACCCCAGCCCGGGTGGGCTGGAGGATCGACGGGAAGCTGCGCCCCGCCCCGCCCCAGGCCCCGCCCATCCGGCCCCGCCCACATGGCCCGCCCCGAGTGTCCTCTCCAATGGGAACCCCGCACTGGAGGGGGCGGGGCAGGCTGGGCGGGGCAAGCTGAGGCTCATGGGAAGACCCTCTTGGTGTGTTTGGTGCACTACGAGCAGTCCTCATCAATTCTTGCATCCACCCACCCATTCATTCGTCAAATAGATATTGAGCTCCTGATGACTGTGTGCCAATTAACAGTCAAAATGATACCTTGTTTCATTCATCGCATTGGCAAGAATTTGAGTTTGGTTAACATCAAGCCGGGTGAGCAGACGCTGTGGCTTAGAATGTTTTCTGGCAGGAAGATTAAATCCAAACCGTGTCCATCCTGTGTGATTCCTCTCTGCCATCGCAGGCGTGTGTGCATGCGAAGCCCGTGCCAAAGGTTGTTACCGGCAGCTTTGGTAGTTACTGTAAAAAATGGGGGAGATATACTTGTCCCTCAACAGAGGAATGCGTATAACACTATGGTAAGGTCACAGAGGGGAAATATCATGCAGCAGATAAAAAGAATGAAGTCATTAAAGAAATGCAAATTAAAACTCAATGAAATACTGCTCTTTGCCTCTTTGCACCACCTGGACATTACGCAGACTGCCAATACCATGAAGATCTGGGCTTCGGAGCACGTTTTTGGCCACTCATGCGAAACTGTTACAACAGCTACAATGCAGAAACACCCAAACCCTATGAGCCCAAGTGAGTTTAGAGTTGATGTACTGGACAGACATAGATCTTTCTGGAAATTTGCACAGCTGTAGACTTCTCAGCACGGAGTAGGGACTGCTTTCCATTGCAAAATCTCCTATTGGTGCAGCAAGAACCAAAACATCTGCAAGAACATTCTGTAGCTGACCCTGTAGAAAAAAACAATGGAACTTAAATCCATTAATTTATCAGTAGATAAGAGACTTATAAGAACCACATCCTCAGGACCCAGAAAAAAACTGTCTTTGACCCAAGAACCTATATCACTGCAAAAGAAGTTAGTCTCGGGAGTGCCCTGGTGGTGTAGTGGCTTAAGTCTTCGGGGCTGGCGCTGTCAGTGCTGCGGCCTGGGTTCAATTCGCGGCCAGGGAACTACCCATATACAAGGGAAAAAAAAGAAAAAGAAATTGCAGTTTAAAAAAAAAAAAAAAGGAGTCAGTCTCAGTAGTTATCTGGAAGGACTAATGACAAGTATGATATATAATAAAGGTCAAGAAGCAATGGAATGGGTAATACATAAATTAAGTGCTGAGTTTGAAGAATTGACTGCTTGAATAAGAAGCGTAACAACACTGCTGGCAACAGCAGTATTTGTAGAGAAATGATGTTGAAAGTTGGTATACAATACCCAGAACCCAGGTATTGTATACTAGCTGGCAGTATGTTTATTTGTTATTTTAAAAATACAACTGTATTTTAGGTAGAATTTTTAAAAATAAACTAAAGAAAAGCTATGTGACTTTTGATAAAAACAAAGATGTGCAGGGTTTCTAAATTAAAGGGATCTTCCAAAATTAAAAACAAAAACAAAAAACCTCAATGAAATCCCACTACACCAGAATCCCACCCACCAGAATAACTGAAACTAAAAAGACAGACAGTACCAAGTGTTGGTGAGGATCTGGAGCAAATGGGAATTTCTTCCACTGCTGGTTGGAATGTATGATGACACAACCACTTGGGAAAAGGTCTGGCAATTCTTTATAAAGTTAAATAGGCACCTATCATGTGACCCAGCCATTGTACTCCTAGGTATTTACCCAAGAAAAATAAAACTACTTTAAAAGAAAAGAAAAAAAAAGAAAAGAAAAAATCCCAAAGATGTGTAGATAAATGTCCATAACAGCTTTATTCATAAGGACCAAAAATTGAATGAACCCAAATGGCCATCAGTGGGTGAATGGTTCAACAAACTGCTTGATCCATACTATGGAATACTCCTCAGCAATAAAAAGGAAAAAATGATTGGTGAGTGCCAATAGCACATGAATGAATATAAAAGAAAAAAAAAAACAAAAAAAAAAACAAAAACAGTGGTTCCCTGGTGGTGTAGTGGCTAGGCTTTGGTGCCTTCAACACTGCAGCCTGGGTTCGATTCCCAGCCAGGGAACCACCTATAAAAAATAATAAATAAAACAAACAAAAAAAAAAACATTATGCCAAGTGGAAAAGGCCAGACACTTTAGTTTGAAGTTCTAGAACAGGCATAACTAATCAACCTAGGTAACAGAACATGGATCAGTGGATGCCTTTGCAGGAGGTAGTGACTGGTAAGGGGCAGTAAGATGGCTTCCGGGGGACTGGAAACTGTACTGTGGTTACACAGCTGGGTTCAGTTGTGAGTTACTTTCTAAATATATGTTACATTGAAAAAATGGAAAAATTTTAAATAGTTTAAGAAAGAAGGAAGTAGCCCTGCAGGTTATAACAAGAATGAATGTTTATAGAGAGATTACTCAGTGTTAGGGGAGGTATTAAGTACTTTATATTAAATCTTTATAACCATTTTCCAGCTGGGGAAAGTGACACAAAGAGTTTAATTTACTCACAGTCACAGTTAGTGAGCATGGAGCTGTATAAGATTTGAAGTCATGGAGCCTGACCTCACAACCCACATATGTGCCTTAACCCTCACCCACAACCCTGCCAGTGTAGCCCAGCTAAGCTTCTAGGTCCTACTGGTAAGTAAAAATAGCAAGTTATGTTTACTGTTTAATAGTGTATGTGGTGGTGGTGGTGAGAACATTACACACACACAGAGACCGCACATATATGTCATGAAACTAAACAGAAAAAGAGCTGAACACTCCAGTGGTTCTTACAGGGACCAGGATGGAGTGGGGCCAGGAAAAGGGACAAGATTCCCTGATCTTGTTTTCTCTCTTTCTCTCTTTTAATAGGAAAAATTATTTACAAAGGCTGTCTGGGAAAAATCAGCCATAAATGTCTGTATTTTCATATTTCATGGCTGGATACTTTCTAGGCAGCCCTCGTGTATGTTTCTTGGGTAATTAAAACTTTATTTCAAAAGATTTAAATAAGCCAGTCACAAAAAGACAATCAGAAGGTCCCTAGAGGAGTCAGATTTACAGATACAGGAAGTAGAATGGTGGGTTCCAGGGGTTGGGGGAGGGTGAGGGTGTGAGTGTTTTAATGGACAGAGTTTCAGTTTGGGAAGGTGAGAAAGTTCTGAATGTTGGTGATAGTTACACAACAATGTGACTGTGCTGAATGCCACTAAAGCATACACTTAAATAAAATGGTAAATGTTATGTTATGTACAGTTTACCATAATAAAAGTTTTTTTTAAATAGATTTTTAAAAATAAGGTGCAACACAGCTGTAACAGGGGAAAGCCCAGAGGAGAGATCTGACATATCTGTTGGGTGGAAAGGTCAGGGAGGGTTTTCTGAAGAGGACACCTGAGAACTGAGTGAGAGCAAGGTGGAGAAAGCAAAAAGAAAGAGGTGTACACTGAGCAGTCAGGTGCCAGAGGAAAAAGAGAAAGAGAGAGAGGAACTGAAATTAGGTAAGTCAGCGTGTCTGGGCAGTGGGTTCAAGTGATGCCTCATGGGAGAATTCAGCAGTGGTCTGACTGTGCCAGGCAGGGCAGGGCAGCTCAGGGCAATGGGAGCCATTGGAGGTGTGAGAGTGAGGGTGGGTGGAAAGAGCTGTGAGTTTCAGAGAGACCCCTTTAGTGATGTAGAGAAGAGATTGAATGAGGTACCTACAAGTAAGGACCCTGAGGGGAGCCTGGGCAGGCTATAGATACATAGAAGGAACTGGGGCAAGGCCACAGGCCCTGGGGACAGAGGAAATTGCAGCTGAGGCGGGGCAGCTGTTCACACAGAGACGCTCTGTTCACTGACTCCACTGAAGCTTTTGGGCTCATAAATTTTTCAGCCAAACAAGTCTTGAGTTTCAGATTCCAGGACACCTGGCCCTGGCTTTTGGGTTCTATTTACTTACTGAAAACATCTCAGAGCCCCAGGAGAAGGGCCATTGTGAGGTTCAATGATGCCTGGGTTGGGGGTGAGGGCCTGGTAGCACCTGAAATTCCCCCGAGTCACCTTCTGAGCTTGGGGTTGCTAAGAGCAAGGAGGACATCCCTCTTTTGGGCAGGGCCAGCATAACACCTTGGAGTTTGAGGGCTAGAATTCCAACTTTGCCACTCTCAGCAGGTGACTTTGCACACGTCACTCACTCTCTGAGCCTCAGTTTTTCTATCTGTCAAATGGAGAGAATAGATTTCCCTAATTAAAAGTGTTGTTTCATGGAGAATTCCTGCATGGGAGACAGTTAGGGCACTACCTGGGTACAGCAAGCCCTGCATAGGCATGGATTATTGTTAGTAATAGTAATACTTGTACCCCACAAAGCAGCAGAGCAGGTAAAACCCTGCTTGCTAAGACTCAGATTCAAATTCTGACTCTGCCTCCAGGTTATATGGCCTTGGGCAAGTGGCTTCACCTCTCTCTGCCTCTCTTGTTCCAATATAAGAAGACCAGGTCTTCCCTTCAGGTCCTGAATTATCAGGAAAACCATAGTTGGAAAGACCAGAGTCAAGCATAGCAAAAAATAACGAACTTAAAAAAAATAGATTCACTGGGTCAAATGCAGGGAGGGCAGACTGGGAAGAGGGAGAGAGGGGGAAGAGGCAGGGAGAGGGAAAAAAAAAAGAAAAGAAAAAGAAAAAAGACATGAAGAAGTGTTGGAAGATAAGTGCCCAACAAATGTGCACTACTGCTGTGGTTTTTGCGTTATGTTCCATGTCAGATGCCAGTGGAGGGGAAGTGGCCAGTTGAAATAGCAGCAGCCCCCTCTCTTCCCTCCCTCAAGTCACCTGCAGGGACATCCACTCCATCCCCAGGTCTGGGGCTGGGTTTGGGGAAGGAGGGATGAGGCCCAGGAGAGCTGAGTATCTCCTCCTGGTGGCCTTGCAGGTCGCTTCCTCCCTCTGGAGGACTGGTCCCAGCCAGGCTGAGATTAAATTTCCGTTTTTTTCTCTCCTCCTCCAAACTTCCCTGCAGCTCAGATCATACACAGTCCTGAAGTGGAACCCAGGGGCCACACTAGTTGATGTGCAGGGAGCATATGTACTGTGCCAGGCACAAATTATGCCCAGAAATTCAGTGAGCACAGCTTATGGAGGCAGCATTCCTGGTATGCCCGTTTAGCAGAAGGGGCAACTGGGGCACAAGGGGTGCAGTCACTCACCCAATGCTCCACAATCAATGGTGGAGTCAGGATTCAGACCCAGCATGTGTGCTCTTAACTGCCATATAGTAAATAATAATAATAATAACAGCAAATAATAATAACATTATTAAGAGTCAGCTACATCCCAAGCAATGTCCTAAGCATCGTGTTGCATGTAAAAACTCATGCAATCTGCACTATAACTTAATTAGGAAAGTGCAGTTAATAATTGTATTTCACAGATGTGCAAATCAACATGCAGGGAGGGGTGGCCAGGTGCCCAAGGCCACCCAGCTTGTAGGTTGCAGACCCAGGACTTGAGCCCAAGCGGCTACCTCCAGAGCCCATGTGCTCAACAAGCATATATAAACAACAACAAAAAACAGTATTTGTAGTACCAGCTTTGTGTCAGTCTCTGCACTGGAACTCTAATGAGTTGTCCTGACTCATTAGATGGAAAAATTTCAAATGCCAGCCCCTTCTCTGATCTTCCTCACCACAGCCCTCCATTCATTCTCCAGTGCATACCCCCAACCCCCTGCCACCAGTTCAGTTGCCTTCATTATTCTCATCCTCTCCAGGGATCATCTTGTTTTAAGGTTTTGATGTTGGTGTGTCTCTTACCCTCCCTAAAACGAGAGCAGTGGAGTGGCTTTGTTTATGTTGCCATCCATAGCGCCACAGAGGGTGCTCAATAAATACTCACTCACTGAGTATCATCATCTTAGTGAAAACAGCTTCCATATGTCCAATCCAGACCAATTCAGTAAATGTTTGTTAAATGAATGCTACTATAATAATCATAGTCATAATAATTTATCTCTTCAATATTCCATCAACATTTTAATGTCACATTGTAGGAGCTTACAAATATTTTTGAAATGAATAAGAGTAACATTAGGAATAATAATAAAAGCAGCTACATTTATCTTACTCAGAGAGCAACCCACAGTTCCTGTCACTGAGTGAAAGAATTTACTAGTGAATAAATACGTAAGTGAAAGAATAATTCATAAATATTTATTGTATGAATGAGTGAATGAATGAGTTGGACAAATATTATTGAGCACCCAGTGCTGAGCACTGAGGACACAGACATGAACAGGACAAAGTCCCTGCTGTATTGGGGCTGACATGCTTGTGGGAGAGACAGAAGAGGAACAAGATGAATGGATGGATGGATGGACGGACGGATGGACGGATGGACGGACGGACGGATTCCTGGTGCAACGGGAAAGCGAGGCTGGGCAGCTGTCCAGGGGCAAGCCCTGTCCTTTCCAGCCCCTGCAGCGTCGTCTTTTCGCCGACAGCACTGCTCACCTGGTGGCCTCCCCTTTAAGACGCTCTCACCTGGGCGCTCACCTGCGCGCGGCGCTTCCGCAGGAAGAAGGAAGCGGCGCCACCGTCGTCTCCTGACCTCCCTCCCCGCTTCTTAGGTACGCTGGCCTCCACCATGTCTGCCTCGGCTGTCTTCATTCTCGACGTCAAGGGCAAGGTGAGGCTGGGCGCATGGGTGGGGCACGGACAGGTGAGGCGGCGTCCCCCCGGACACAGGGGCGGCTCTTCCTCCCAGGCAGGACGGCCCCAGAAAGCTCCGGAGCATGGCAGCACTCTCTCGGGTCCGATCCCATCTCCACTGTTTGCTGGCCGCATACCTGGGGCGAGGGGATTTACTTCTCTGAGTCTCAGTCTCCCTATCCGTGGAAATGGGAATAACAGAGGTCCCCTCCTCATAACAGTTAATACAATACAACCCAATGCATGTAAACCACTGTTGCAAACATTAGGCAGTTAGTTAATTGAAATGGCTATTTCTGTCACCATCATCATCCCCAGTATTAATATTTGGGGAAAACAGCAGGGCCAGGGGGACCCTAATTCCCCTTTAGGGCTGCCTTGGCCTTTCTGGGGGACATTCATTCATTCAATAACAATAACAATAGTGGTGGTGAAAATAATATTCCTGGTAATAATAATAATGATAATAGTGAGAACTAAGATATTTGAGGACCTCCTGTGTGCCCTCCCTATTTTAAACACCGGACTAAACAACCTTACCAAGAAGGCACTATTATTATTGACTGCGTACTGCCTGCCAGGCAGAGAGCTACATGGGCTGGAGACATACTTGTATGGGCACAATCTTTTTTCTTTTCTTTTTTTTCTTTTTGGCCTAATCTTCTTTCTTTTCCTTCCTTTTTTCTTTCTATCATCTTTTTTTTCTTTCTGTAATCTCTTCTTCCATCCTTCCTTTCCTCTTTTCTTTTCTTTCTCCATCCCCAAACTTACCGAATTTTTGCATATGAAGTCCTAGGCAAGAGCAGGAATTCTGGAGCCATGGCACCTCGGTTCAACTCCCAGTTTTCCACTTATTATGGACACGGTTCCTAAAAAAGAGATCCATGCATAATTTTCTTAATGTTTTAAAAAAGTTTACAAATTTGTGTTGGGCCACATTCAAAGCTGTCTTGGGCTACGAGTTGGACAAGCTTGATTTATACAATTGAGTGATGATGGCATCTACCTCATAGGGTTGTGGTGAGAACTATTAATAAATCAGCAAGCACACGTCCAAGCTTTAGTAGAACAGGATCTGGACCTCAGTGAGGGCTGTACACATGTTAGCTGTTGTTATCATGTGCCCATTTCACAGAGAAAGAAACTGAGGTAGAGGGAGGCAGAGCCTTGCTCAGGCCAGGAAGTAGGATCAGAACCAGGCACTCTGATGCCCCCAGGTGGAGGGTCCCCAGGTCCTCGTGATGACTGGACCTTCTCTGCCCACTCTTAGCCCCTGATCAGCCGCAACTACAAGGGCGATGTGGCCATGAGTGAGATAGAGCACTTCATGCCTCTGCTCATGCAACGGGAGGAGGAGGGCACCCTGGCCCCCCTGCTGAGCCATGGTCGGGTCCACTTCCTGTGGATCAAACACAGCAACCTCTACTGTATCCAGCTGCAGGTGGGGCCCGTGGGGACCTGGGATAGTGGGAGCATCGGCAGTTGCACAGCACATGAATGGGGGCTCAGGCTGGGGAGGGGGTGGAGGTGGGCAGAGATGGGGGAGGTGGTGAGGGACAGGGTGGGGTTGAGGGTCTGTGCTCAATTTGAGCTCTTCCAAAATGGTACCTTTTCCTTAACCTTGCTGCCCACAGTGGTGGCCACCACTCTGAAGAACGCCAATGCCTCACTTGTATACTCCTTCCTCTACAAGACAGTGGAGGTAGGTCCTGGCTTCTAATTGGTCACTTGGTCTGTCTGTCCACCTGTCTTGCCTGCCTCATCCAGGATCCACTTCTCCTAGGAAGCTTTGCCTGACTTCCCTGGGGGTGCCCCCATCAAAGCGCCATCACTGTGTTCTCACTAGCTGCTATGGGATCATCTCTACCTATAGGGCAGAGAGCAAGGGGATCTCTGAGAAGGTGTCAGTGCTCAAATCTGAGCCAGAGGGAACTGGATTCCAATCCCAGCTCCTTCCACTTCCTGGCTGTGTGACCTTGAGCAAATCACCTCTCTCTCTGTCTCTAAAGTTCTGCCTGAGGGTTGTTGTAATAATTAATGAAATTTATACCTCTAAAGTGCCTGAAACAGTGCTCAGTATACAGTAAGTGCTCAATAAAGGTTTGGTATTGTTAACTTTATCACTAATGTTATAAAATCATATAATAATTTATTGAGTGCTTACTATATGCTGTTCTCAATGACTGAGAAAGTGCTCAATCAGTACTTTTCAGCAAACAAGAAATATTTATTGCTCTGTCTCCTTTCTATCAGGCAAAGGGAAGACACAGCTATGCATTAGACATTTCCCTGCCTGTCCTGAGGAGTTAAATGTCATGAAGGAGTTTAAATCAGTGACTGCAAACCTAGCTCACCATAGCATGGTGCTCATGAGAGGGGCCTTCATTGAGAAGGTGACATTCAGCTAAGACTGGAATGGCAAGCAACCTTTTGTGAGGAAAACTGGGGGAAGAGTGTCCCAGGCAGTTGAAGGCTTATGCAAAGACCCTGGGATAGGAATACAAAGGCCCTTGAGATTGGAGCTGAATGAGGGATTGAGGGTGGTTCAAATGCTAATGACTGGCAAGGTTTCTAATGTCTACTAATTCCCAGGGGCTGTTAACTTGGGGTCCCCAAACCTCTAGGGGCCTGTGGATAGATAGAATCCAGAAAGTTCATATTTCCATATAACAGGTTTCCTTTGCCATCTGTCTATTTTATTTTATGCATTTACAAACCTTATTTTGAGGTGTGTCTGTGAACATCACCAGATATCAGATATGCAGGGATCCATGGCCCACAAAACAAACAAACAAAAATAGTTCTGGGGGTTCCCTGGCGGTGTAGTGACTAGGTTTCAGCGCTCTCAACACCGTGGCCTGGGTTCAATTCCCAGTCAGGGAACTACCCCACCTCCAAAAAAAAAAAAAAGAAAAAGTTCTGAGCCCTTCCAATTCCTCCTCCAGGAAGTTTTCCTGGACCTCCCAACCTCTGGGCTCATACTTTCTTTGAGTTTCCCTCATAATTGTACCCAACATGTTGGATTATATTGGTCCTGTTACCTGTCCATTTCTCCCACTAGACTTTTCCATGAGGGCAGGGACTCTGTGGGTTTTGTTCATCATTAATGTCCTGGGATTAATATACAACAGGCACTCAAATAATTGCTTGTTGGATGGATGGATAGATCTGTGTAGCCCTTGGCTACACCAGTTATACCTCTGTGGGTGTCTGCTCCCTGCACCCCCAGGTATTCTCTGAATACTTCAAGGAGCTGGAGGAGGAGAGCATCCGTGACAACTTTGTCATTGTCTATGAGCTGCTTGATGAGCTCATGGACTTTGGCTTCCCCCAGACTACCGACAGCAAGATTCTGCAAGAGTGAGTAGGGCATAGGGGCAGCCACGGGTGGACCACAGGTGGGAGGAAGTGGGGGAGGGCCATGAAAGTGTCCCTGGCTTCACCTGCTCGTGCCCCTTGCCATCCTGCCAGGTACATCACACAGCAGGGCAATAAGCTGGAGACAGGTAAGTCACGGGTGCCACCTACCGTTACCAATGCTGTATCCTGGCGCTCCGAGGGCATCAAGTACAAGAAGAATGAGGTTTTCATTGATGTCATAGAGTCTGTCAACCTATTGGTGAGCCCCCAAACCTTTATCCCACCCCAACCACAGCCTGAAGGCAGGATAGGGGACCCTTTGCCTATTGATCCTCCCATGCATGCATCCTCAGGTCAATGCCAATGGCAGTGTACTGCTGAGTGAGATCGTGGGCACCATCAAGCTCAAGGTGTTTTTGTCGGGAATGCCAGAGCTGCGGCTTGGTCTCAATGACCGCGTGCTCTTTGAACTCACTGGCCGTAAGTTTCTGGAAGGGGCTCGGGGGAGCTGGTGACCCCTCTGTATCTGGGGACCAGGAAAGTTGCAGCCAATTCTGAAATAAGAGTTCATGCGCCCTCTGTTGGTCATGACTAGCAGTGCAGCTGCTGATTAATTGAGCAAACGCTGCTTCATTCAGGACAGTGAAGAAAAAGAAAATCCTGGCCCTCATGGAGCTGACATTCTAGACTATCTTAGGAAACAGAATAACATTGTATTTAAAAGATACCCTGGGTTCAGATCCTAGCTCTGCCCCTGGCCATCTGGGTGACTGGGCAAGTAGCTCATCTACTCTGGGCCTCAGTTTCCTCATCTGTAAAATGGGAGTAATGGTAACAGTGGGCAGTGAAGGTAGGGGTAGGGACGCTGACCCAGCCCCCAGGGTCACCCTGCATGCTTGACTCCGAGTTTCAGGAAGCAAGAACAAGTCTGTGGAACTGGAGGATGTGAAATTTCACCAGTGTGTGCGACTCTCTCGTTTCGACAATGATCGCACTATCTCCTTCATCCCACCTGACGGTGACTTTGAGCTTATGTCCTACCGCCTCAGCACACAGGTGAGGCAGGGTCAAGTCCCAAGGCAGGGAGTGAGAGTTGATCCCAGAGTCTCCCAGAACTCCCCCTTCCTCTGTCTGCAGGTCAAGCCACTGATCTGGATAGAGTCTGTCATTGAGAAGTTCTCCCATAGCCGAGTGGAGATCATGGTCAAGGTGGGCCAGGGGAACAGATTCTCACAGTACTTGATTTGCCCCTCCCACCCACTCACTAATCTAACCTCATCTCCCTCCTCCCTCCTGGCTCATTTCCCTCCAGCCACACTGGTCTCCTGGCTGGTTTTCAAACATGCCAGGCATGAGTTTCCCCCATCCCCCAGAGCCTTTGTACTGGCTGTTCCCTTTCCCTGGATCACTCTGCTCCCACCCACCCAGGTGTCCACATGGCTCCTTTTCTCATTTCCTCGGTTCTTTGTTTAAAGTTCACCTCCTCAGAGAGGCCTTTTCTGATTTCCCTATGTAGAATTGTACCCCCTAGCATTTCCCACTTAACCTTCTTTGCTCTGTTTTTTCTCCTATCACCCTCTTATATAATTTAATTTCTAAGTAAATATAACTTTATATATATAATGTATTATGCACTATATATAGTGTATTTATATGAGTTAAAGAATAATAATGAACTACCCAGCTTATTCAAATGTACTTGACCTGAACCTCTAAACCTCTATGTGTCTCTCCCCCAATTTCTGCTCTCCCTCTTGCCCAGAAGTAGTCATCATCTTGAATTTTATATAAATTCTTTCTTTGCTTTTCTTTATAATTTTGCCACCCACATATATAACCACTAATATTTTGTTTTGCCAGTTTCTAACCCTCAGGCTGTATGATTTGCTTTGTACATGTAACATTGATTTTAAGATGAATTCTGAGTATCGTAGCTTAGTGCATCCACTTCTATAGTTGTAGAATATTTCACCACGGGAATCTTCTGTATCACTCTGTTCTCTTGCATGAGTTGTTTTCTGTTCTTTGCTACTCCACTTTGCATTGCCATAAATAGCTCTGTGCATGTCTCCTGGTGCCCCAAGCAAGGGCTTCTCCAGAGCTTATAGTTTAGCCCTTTTTTTACAGATGGGAAAACTGTGATCGGGGTGGGGGTGGGGGGATTAAGATGTCACTCATCGGGAGTTCCCTGATGGTGTAGTGGCTTAAGGCTTTGGTGCTGGCGCTGTCAGCGCTGTGGCCTGGGTTCGATTCCCATCAGGGAGCTACCCACATACCAAAAAAAAAAAAAAAAAAAAAGATGTTACTCATCTAGGGATTTGGGTCACCTGACTCAAGAGTCTGTGTTCTTAGATTTGACTTTATTTCCTGGTCTTTGGGTCTCAGGGGAGCTGGGTTGCATAGTGGATGGTCACCAGAGAGGGTCTTGATGCTCCCCAATGTCCCCATCCCTGCATGTGGGAGAAGAGAAGGGGCTATTAATGAAGGTGCCTTCCAGGAAAAATACGCCCATTTACCTCCGGGTCCTTTGCCCCTAATCTCACCTCTCAACTATCCCTCCTCAAATGAATAAATAATAATAATCCTAATGCTAGCTACCACACATGGAACACTTAGAATACTTGTATCAAAAGCTTGTCCTGTGTTCTGCAGCTCTAAATATAGATATATGTCCTTTGTGTAGCTCTAGATATAAATATAGTGTAACTTCATTTATTTGTAAGAAGGACATGTGATGGTTGAGCATGCAGGCTTAATTTACATCCCTACTATGCTAGTTACCAGGTATGTGACTTGGGCAGAGTGCTCTTTCTCTCTGTGCCTCAGTCTCCTCATCTGGAAAAATGGATCTTAGAAATGGATCCCACTGTAGAGAATTGGTGAGAGGGCTAAGTGCTTTACACATGGCAGGGGCTCGGTAAATGCCAGCTATCAAATGAAAACTCCTCTGTGACGGGCTGAGGGGTGTCATTTTGAATCAGGCAAAGGTATATGACACTTTACAAATGGAAGGCACCAAGGGCAGGGCCTCTGGTGTCTCTTGTGGTTTGGACCCTGGCTCTGCCACTTGTTGGCTGTGGTCTCCAGGGAAATGCCTTAACTTCTCTGTGCCTCTTGTTTCCTCATCTCTAAAGTGGACAGGACAGTGGTCCTCACTTAAGGGTCAAAAAGACCATACATGGAAAGGGCTTGGTAAATAGTTGTAGAATCCATGAGCAAATTCTTCCTGCTGCATGCTCTCTCCTCGCCAACAGGCCAAGGGGCAGTTTAAGAAGCAGTCAGTGGCCAATGGTGTGGAGATATCTGTGCCAGTACCCAGTGATGCTGACTCCCCTCGCTTTAAAACCAGCGTGGGCAGTGCCAAGTACTTGCCTGAGAAGAATATCGTGATTTGGAGTATTAAGTCTTTCCCGGTGAGCACTGGGGAAGGGCAGGGATCATAAACCCACATCCGCATGCACATGGTTGTCCTTGGGGAGTAATAAAGCTGACCAGCGGGCCAGCATAGTGATTAAGCTCCTAGTCCCCAGGTCTGGAGAAAACCACTCCTGAGTTCAGATTCTTACTCTTGCCTCTCTGAGCAGGATGGCCTTGGGAATTCATCTTCCCCTTATGGAGTCTCAGTTTGCCCATCTGTGACATAGGCAGGATGATGTTAACCATGTCCTTGGGCCTCTGGAGGATTTGGCCTGTCCCTGGAATTTGGGGTGGGGGGGCTTCATCAGGACCTGAAAAATGGAAGATGGGCATTAGAAACCCCCTACCCACCCTCCAACCAGGCTTTATAGTCAGAAGCTTTGGCTGTTCAGTCTTGGCCAGGAGCCTTTACTTTCTTGTCTGTGAAATGGGCTGAAATCTGAGTGTTCTCCAGGGTCTCCTGTGAGAAGGAGCCCCTCAGTGTGTCTGATGCTCCCGTGTGCCTTCAGGGGGGCAAGGAGTACCTGATGCGGGCCCACTTCGGCCTCCCCAGCGTAGAGAAGGAGGAGGAGGAGGGCCGGCCCCCCATTGGGGTCAAGTTTGAGATCCCGTATTTCACCGTCTCAGGCATTCAGGTGAGGAAAGCGGGCTGAATGCTTCTCCCGCAACTCTGGGTTCCCTTCTCTCCCATCTCTTTCTCTCTCTCCCTTTTTTTTTTTTCTTATTTATTTTCTATGATTTGTTCTTTTCAGAGTTTGTTTGTTTGTTTGTTTGCTTTTAATTTATTTTTAGTGTTAGATCTTCCATCTCTTGTCTCAGGCCACTGCTGTTCCCTGGCCTGGGTCATTCCTCCTCTGTAGTCAACCTTGTCTTTTCTCTGGAACAGTGTTGCCTCTTTTGCTCTCAGCCTGGGTCTCCTCTCTTTTCACATCTCACTTTGCTCTGTGCCACCTTGTTCCCCTCTAGCTTGTTCACTTCGGTCCCTCTCCTACCCTCAAGATGTTCACCATTCCCTTGGCCTGTGCTACTGTGTCCCACCCAAACTGCTCTATTTCTGTTTCCTTACACTGTGCCATCTCTTTGACACTGTCCTAGACCACCTTCTTTTCTCCCACTGCCCATGCCACATCTTTGCCCCAAGCCATGTCATTACTGCTAGCCTGAGTCATCTTATTCTCCCAAGGTGTGTCACATATATTCCTCTGGTCCCAGCCTGCTCTCTTCCCCCAGCCTGGGCCACTTCCTTTCATTCCCTTCCAGGTCCGATACATGAAGATCATTGAGAAAAGTGGTTACCAGGCCCTTCCCTGGGTTCGCTACATTACCCAGAGTGGTGGTAAGGCAGCCCAGCTCCCCCGGATGATGGGGTCAAGGAGATGAAGGGGATGGTGTTAGGGTTTGGATTAATCTCACTCAGAGGGTTCCAAAAGTCAACAGGTCTTACCCCATCTTTGTCACCGTGCCACCTTAGGTCTCAGTTTGCTAAAATGGGGGTAGTCGCCAGTTTCTGGGTTTAAATAAGGGACTGAACACATAGCACCTCCATTTGCTGCCTAGAAATGGGCTTGTTATGGTTATGACCCCATCCTTAACCTTGTTACATCCTTGCAGGATTGATCATGGGCACTGGGGCTGGGGGAGGGGGGACTGTCCCTCTGTTCTCTTTCTCTAGTTCTGAATCAGTCCTTGCTCATTGTTTCCTTGCAGATTATCAACTCCGTACCAGCTAGAAGGGTCAAGAGGTGGGGGCTTGATCATGGGCCTCCCTCTTTTTGGTCCTTGACTGTAGACTTTAGGTGGGAAGGGTGTGTGTGAGCAGCCCCCCATTGGCTTAGCAGTTTCTTGCCTCCAGCTCCCAGCACCTGGCCCCTCCCCCACTTTATCCTCTACCCATAGACTGGGAGAATGGTCTCCCTGCCTCCCTCTGCCTCTGGGCTCCCCACTTCCACTTTTATATGAAGAAATAGAGGAGGGGCTTGAAGTCCCCCTCACAAGTGCCTTCTTGCAGTGACCTGCCTTAGGGGGTTATTGGGGCCCCTCCTTCACAGCTGCTGAGCCCAGAGGCCCTGCTGCCCCACTCTTCTTCCTTTTAGGATGGCATTAAAAAGGTGAATTTTGCCGCTGTGTATATGCTTCTTGGCTGGGGACTGGGGATGCTAGGGACGTCTCTGAATTGCTGGGATAGCAGTGGGCAAAATACCCATTCCTCCGCCCTGGTTATAGTTCATCTGGGTTAGCTAACTGCCTTCACCTCCGTCCCTGGCTCCGGACTTCCCTCCTTGACCACAGTCAGTTCCCCTCATAGCCGCTAGAGGGCTCTTGTTAACTTCTAAGTCAGATCCTGGCTCCTCTGCTCAGAACTCCCTAGTTCCCACTTTGTGAAATAAAAGTCAAGTCCTCACTGCCCCCGACAGGCTGATCTCTGGTATCGCTTCTGCCCTCACCTTCCTCTCTGTACCTCTCATTCCTGGACACCAGACTCGCTCCCACCTCAGGGTCTTTGCTGCTGTAGTGTCCTTCCCTGGCATGCTTTTCCTTAGATATCTACATGACTCCTTCCCTTACCTTCAGGTCTCAAATCTACACCACCAACTCAGGGTGGCACTCCCTAACCTCTCTATTTCAATGGCCTTCCTTTCCCAAGAGACTATCACTTATCCTGTTTTATCAGCTCCTTAGCGTATTCCACTCTGAAAAGATATAATTATTGTCTTCTGCCCTAAACAGTAGGCGCCCCGCAGCAGGAGTGGTCCGGCTTGCTCTCCATTTGGGCGCCTAGTACACAGTAGGTGTTCAGTAAATGTTTGAATGAAGGCCTGTCTGTAAGAGCCACCTCCCAGGCTCAAGCACGTGGCAGTTGCGGCATGAACTTTACTCCTCGCGTGCCCTTACACTTGCTGTGCTAGGGCTGGCTCAATCTGAGTCATAGTGATTCCTTTCTCACCCACTTTCATGTTTCCGTTTTATTTTTTTCACTGTGCTTAACGCTGTATGATTTAGGAGTTCGAATGTGCGCTTCCAGCGCCGGGAAAGGTTCCTGCACACTGGGTGAATGAATGAAATAAAACGCTCCGCTCCTACTAAGAGCGAATAAATGCTTATCGCCAACTGCATGGTAGAACCCTGATCTGAGCGGCCCCAGTCCTGCCTCCCTTTCTCCCGGAGGTGCCGAGGTTCTGGAGCAGCCTGTTCTACCATACCCCTGACCGTTCGCCCCTGGGTCAGTTAAACCGGCCCTCTTTCCCGCCCGCCGAGCGCATTTGAAAAACCGAAAACCCCGCCGTTGCCGGCTACACACAAGTCGCCGCGGCTCGGCCAATTAGGAGTAGTACCGCCCACGCCGGAGCGGAAAAATCCTCCTCGGCGACGCGTACCCATTGGCTGCGCTGGGCTGTGGGCGGGG
>PVJL010005921.1:0-78741 GCA_004026885.1 Lyroderma lyra
TATACTAGAACCTGTGAAAAGTGAAAGACAACCTCATATCAATAATTCATGCTTAATCATGTTGCATTGGCATTTGATAACAGCATTGTGCTGCATATTCTTTTAAATTTACTTTTCTGTCATGTGACCATTTGGATATGAGACTTAGGATTATTAGAAAAGCATCAACAGATCATATCCAGATGCACAGTGATTTATTCCAACGAAACTATTAGGATTGTAAAGCTTTCCAAGACAATCACTAAAATTTTCAGTCCAGGGTAAAAAAAATAGTTTCCCTGAAAGGAAAATCATTTTCAAGGGAACAAAACCATTTAATGTATTTTCTAGGAAATTATTCTTTGCTGAACCACAGTGCAATGTTGATGATTCTTTTCACTGGCCTGCTGTTGGTAGGAGCATGGAAAGGCAAAGACTTATTATTCCCGTCTTGATCACAGCAGACAAGGCTTATACCTATATTTTAAGGCTATTTGGAAAAATTAAATTATGGTTCTCACCACCAAGACATTTCCAAATTTTCTGTTGTAATTTCACCCCTAGTTCACTGATTGCTTTTCCCTTATTCATGTGGCTGTATAGAATGCCAACACACGTTTGGGTGTAGGTTATGCTAGCTAAACCAGTGAATGGGGGGGGGTCTTTTCGGAAGTGAACAGGTATGTACAATTTAAGCTCTTTTCTTTCTTTCTTTTTATTTATTGTTAAATTTATTGGGATGACATTATTTAGCAAAAATTACATAGGTTCCAGGTGGACATTTCTACAGTGCAAGAGGTTTGTTTTTTAATCCTCCCTTCCTTTCTTCTTTCCTTTTTCATCTTTCCTTTTTTTGGGGAGTTAGGGGGACTTTTTTGATTTATTGATTAATTATACTGATTATATTATGGCAGCATCTTCATTTATTATATTAGAGTTGAAGTCCATAATATTCCCTTTTCTTTTTTGTCAATTTTTCTGATTGATAGCTTCTGTTACTATGGTGATATTCTTCTCACGATATTTGTAGAAAATCTTTTAGCATATATTATCTCATTTCACAATTCAGTTATGTAGTTGGTTGAGGTATTGACACAAAGTAAAATCTCCCCAAATAAAAATATTGTTTAGTTTTTATGCTGTGGTTAAAAAATAAATCTATGTATTTTTTCACCTTTATGTACACTCCAGTTCATTAGCAGTGCTTCTATCAAAATATTTTATTATTCGCTGGATGGAAATTTTAAAGCCACTCAGAGGGACATCAAGTATTAATAGCAACATTTCTGGCCCCTACTAACCCACACTGGCCTTCCTCAAGGGAAAAGATGTGATGTTCCCGGTAAGTGGGTCGGGTTAGAATGCTGAGCACGTGTAGGTCAGCCCGTCAGTGTCTCTGCTCTGGAGACGTGCACTTCAGGAAGCACACATTCCATGTTATACGTTTTATCAGGCATTATACCCTATCAAGAGATCAGCCAATGTTCAGCTGTGACTGAGACTGGATCAATAAATCTTGCAGATTCTAAGGTAAGAATTAGAAACTTTAACCTAGAGGTTACTGGTAATAGAGATGATATATTTATCCCTGTCTTTTCCTAGTTTATCTCTTCATAGATCTCAGAACTTAGGGGGAGAGAAGCGTGACTTTCTGTCTTGAGTCTTCCTGCCTCAATGATATTTTTCAGGCAACCACAAAACAACATGTGATGCTTAGGTTTTTTTCCAGACCGGGGTTAGGCTTGAGACAGCATCCTGGGGAGGGGTGGTGGGAATATTAAAGGAGGGATAATTCATTAACATTTCTTTAAAATATTGGTGATAAAAAGTCCGAGTATTTTTTTGACCCATGTGATACAGTATAATATAAATGAGTTTTGTGACGATTTTGTCATTCTAGTGGCATTGCTTGGTATTCAGAACAGTAGCCATATGAGAAGTAGCATCAAAGAAATATTTCTGTTCTTTAGTGTCATTTTCACCATTCTTTGGAACTAGCTACATTTGAACCAAATAGGTCTTCTTACCTCGTCAGTTTGTTTCTTACTGGTTATATTATTACTCATATGATGATGCATTATGCATTATGCCAAAATGACTATTGATTTACAATGTTGAAAGTTGTTTCTGTGCTTCATTGGTGAAGACCACAAATGCAAGTTTTACCTGGAGTAGGAAGGAAAATGTGAATGATGATTTGTGTTCTGGTCATGTTAAATTAACCACTCAGAATTTCTTATCATAAACTTAGCATGGCATGCCTTTTAATCATGCTAGCTCTTGAAGTCTCTAGGTCAAAAATAGTGCATTCTAGAATGTGATTTTTTTTTTTATATTGACCACATTCCTACCTCATACAAAACCCTTCCATTTGTTCAAGGAATACCCTTCTCTCATCTGGCAATTCTTAACACACATTTAGTAGAGTATGAAATCTACACATGTATCAGGATGTCAAGGGAGGACACCAATTGTAAGTGTCCACTGGCATTCAAAAGTGAAAGTCTTAAAAACCGTACCAAGTGATAGGCATGACTCCTTCCAGAGGACAGCCTGACATGTATACGACAGAGCCTGCAAAGGTGGTAAGGTGACTGGCCTGGATATCAGCGGTGGGGTCCCACAGGACAAAATGTGCTAGTAGAAGCCTTTATATTATAAACTCTATAGACTGGAGGTAGCACTAATGTCAGAACAAAGATGGGCAAGGAGCAAAAGTCTTAAATTCAAGGTAACTGATAGACAATAGTTCAGAGAACTGCTCTTGTCCTGTGTCTAAAATGAATGAAAGTAACCCAAAATCAAAGTCATTATCATTTTGGCGGTACAGTTTCAAGGATATTATAAAAGATGAAACTTGAGAGACATGTGGTTTCCAGGCCAGGTCTAGGATTCCATTGGTGTGAGTCTTGAAGATCCTTGGATATCCTTGGTCAACCCTATGTTATGAGGGGAACACTGAGAGGACAGAGTTTGAAAGTTCTCTACAGGAAAGAAATTGGACTGGTAGCCATTCATAGATGGGACTGATGTCTCTGGCATATTCCAGGTCCTGGAGGGAGACATCTTTCAAAGAAAGCATTCCCAGGCTGCAAAGAGGATGGGAGAGACCCAGAGCCTACTTGTCTTTGGAAAATTTTAACAGCTAATATTTCAAAGTCCAATTTTCTTCATATTTACAATAGAAATGATAGCTACATGGCAGATTTGTTGCAAAGAAGAAATGAGAAAATGTATTAAGTGAGTTTGTAATATAGGAGAACCTCATTAAATAATAATAAGAGATTAAGTCCAATTCAGACGAAAAAGAATGGTGAAACAAAATCATATTTTTTTGGTGGACTCCACAGTAAGATTTGGAGAAACCTGAAGTCATGGGAAAGACACAAGGACACCATGGGATAGATTGGAGGACCTCATTCAGAGATATATGTGAAAAGACCAGTTAGATGTCTGGAATTTTACTACTATGTTACAGTATAAGAGATACTACAATCGGGGAAACAAAGTGTAAAAACTAAAAGATTGTAGTTATTATAATAATGTACTGTGTTGCATCTCTTCTCTTTTGACCAAGAAGCTATTTTTTTTTCTATTTTGGAGAACTATAAACTTACTTAACTACATTTTCACAAATTTGGGATTCATATTTTGGCTTCAGAATAGCACATTAGTTGTTTTTTTTTTTTACATTAGTTGTTTATAAGAAATAAGCACATTCATTTTTTTTTTACCAGAGATCAAATTGTGTAATTTTTAAAAGCAATTCCATGACAATATCATCAAATTTAAAGTAAAATAATTTGACAAACTATATTAGTAACAGTAGGCAAGCAATTGCATCCTTTAAGCATCTATACTGTGCTGCTCGAGAGGCTAATTTTTGCCAGTCTCACAGGGACTGTATATAGTGATTACCTACAAGACTTTAGGTGCTATTCATCTTTCTTGTGCATGTATACATATTATATATGTGTGTGTGTGTGTGTGTGTGTGTTATATGTGTGCGTATGTGTGTATTATATATGTGTGTGTTATATATGTGTGGTGTGTATGTGTGTGTTATATGTGTGTGTGTGTGAATATATATATATATATATATATATATATATATATATATATATATAGTACGTGTATATATGTATATAAATATTCACACAAAAAATAACTACATAAAAACAGCATCATAGACAGTGTTGTTTTTGAATGACAACCAAAGTGACATTTCCTTGGCCTTATTTCTCACTGCCTTAGGAGTCAAACAGTCTACAATAAAATGTTGTCAGAATATGTTAGATGCATGCGTCCCTATTGTGTCTGTAAAGTATAACATAGAGAAAAAGTATTGGCAAACACATAGCTCATTAGTTCATGCATCTAAGTGATTATTTTATTCATTAACTACTTCCTCTTGTTTTCCTTTGTCTTTTTTTTATTTTTTTCATTTAAAATTGGCCTGCAAATACATGAAAATGTATTCTATTCCACAATGCCATTAAAGACTGAGTTGCTCTGTCTACTTAAAGGTGTAGGATATGAAATTATATATTTTTCTTTTAGAAAACTTATTGTGTCTTAAAAGTTTGGAAAGATGCTTGGTTCTCTAGTATAAATAAGTTCATATCAATACACACACATTTTTGTCCACTTTCTGTAAAGGTATACACCCTTTGGTAAGTCATGATTTGCTCACATTTTCACAATTATAGCCAGTGGCCACAGAGGCTATATTCTTTATATATTTCAATCATATTATGGGTACCCTTAAGTCTAAATGATGTTGTAGGGAAAGAAGAGACTCTCCTGTACCCTCAAAGTTCTTTCAGTTCATCCAATAATCAAATAAACATGAGACAGATTAAACAATGAAAATAACTAAATTTAATACATACATACAAATACATATGGGAATTCTGCACACAGAAGAGAGTAAGAGATCCCACGTGCAGGGGAGGTTCAGAGACAGAAAGAGAAAATAGGTATATAAGACATTCTCAGCTAGAGATGAGGCAAGGTCTTCTACGGGGCTTCAGAAGGTAATTTCAGAGAAAGTACCTATTTATTAATTATTAGTTTGCCCCACCAAGGTAAAAAGTCATTTCTGGTTTTAACTTTTATTATGGGCCAGGCTCCCAATTAAAATTCTTCTAGATAGTTAAGGGGGGAAGCAGAAGTTTCTCTTGGGCCTTCAGGGTCTCAGTTGCCTTTAGCTCAAAATAATCCACATACCACTGAGGCACATCTTAGGATGGCTATATGTCCCTGGAAATTGCTATGATTCCTTGTGATTTAAAATGACATTTTAAAGTCCAGTCTACCTGGTTCTGCTTCCTTGTTAGTGAAGGGAATGTAGTAACATCCAAGTAGAATACTTGCCTTTCATTCTTTCAACCTACCATTCATTCACTCAGAATTTTAAGTGTCTACCACATACCACTGTGATAAGGAGCTTGTAATTCAGAGCAGCCATTCTCATCAAAGTTATTGGCATTCAATATCAGTGAAATAGAAAGGGCAGGGGTAGCTTGTATTGGGCAAATGTTAAAAATGGGAGTAGTCCATGCCCCCTCCCTGATATTTAAATGAAATGAGATGATGCAAAACCTCTTTTCAAATTCAAATAAGCACTATGATTTATTTCTCTTAAAAACACTCTGAGCTGTTGGTCTAAGCACCCTCTTTTGTCGCCATTGTTTAACATTTATATCTACTGCTAACATTATAGAACATCCAGTTATTTAACACCTTCTCATTTTTCATGTTAACACGATTTCACAGAGGCAGTGATTTTTATGTGGGCTGTTAAAGGAAGTCTGAATTTGAAATCATAATTATCTTGGAGATGGATGCTTTAGATAGGCACATAAACAGGCCCAGCATGAAGCATTGACTGACCATCCCATTTAGAGTGTAAAGTCACATTATAAAAGGGTGAATAGGTAAGCTGATGACTTGCTATAAAAATTTTGAGTTTGATTCCTTTTTTATGGTTAATTGATATTAGATACATAAAAAAAAAAAAGAAAGGACAACCAATAGGTAGAACAATTCCAATTCTGGGTCAATTCTTTTATATTCATAATCTCTTATTTTCAAAATCTTAATTCAAAAGTAAACCAGTATAAAAGCATGTTACTATTTTAGCATCTTTTCTTGATGCCTTTCTCATTTCTTGGTCTCTAAAGTGTAACATGTGTGTTTGGATGTTTCCCCCCTCACTCATTAACTGCTTTGAATAAGCAACATGATATTCAAGGCTTTTACCTAATAAAGACGATGAGCAAAAGTAAAATACAAACGACATTAGCTGATGCGATGGTGAACCATCTAAAGGCTTGATTTTCTTGACTTAAACCTGCTGCTGCTATAGAAGCAACTATTAGCACACTGACAGATGGTGCCAGACCCATTGTCTCTTTTAGTCCTTCTCTCCCTCTCCTTTCCCTTCCCTCTCCCTTTTCTGCATCTTCACTTATGACAAAATCACTGTGCTTGGAAGTGTTCCTTTTCTTTAAACACTATATTAATAGCATCAAAACTCATCACAGTTGGAGATATTATTGGCTGTGAACAGAAAAAAAAATAGATGTGGTCTTTGAACATTAACTGTTTCCCTTTTGTCACAATATGGAATTAATTCTCTTTTCTCAGCAGTACTGGGCTTTCTGCATCTATTACAATAGTTCAGAATTAATGTATCTGTGTTTCTCTTTCCACTGCTATGCATTTCTCTCTCTAAATAAAATCAATGGAAAAGGACAAATACATGCTTTCTAACCCCATGAAAAGATAAGGTTCCTTTCCCAATTATTCCTTCTTCATCATTAGGATAATAATAATGATAACAACAACAATAATAATAACTCTAGAACTTACATTTGAGAGCTTGCCAAATTCCACATGCATTGCCTCACTCATTTAGCATTCTCTTGGCCTCTGCAGATGTTGTGCAGATCTGCCTTTATTTCTTTAGTCTGGGGAATGGTTATAAAATATCTCATATCTTTTTACATAGTAACACATTGTCAAATTTTTATTTTCCAAAAATCTATGGTTATATTCATCAGTGCAAAATCTATGCGCAGGAGAATTCAGCCAGCTACTAGTATGCGGTGAAGAGTTCTCTGTAGCTGCTGTAACAACACGTGTTGGGTGGCTTAAAACGACACAAACGTACTATCTGAAAGGTTTGAAGGTCAGATAGCTGCAGATGAGTCTCCATGGGCTCGGTAAAGGTGTTGGCAGGGCCGTGTTTGTTCTGGAGGCTCTAGGAGAGAACCCTTCCCCTTGCTTTTCCAGTTTGTAGGGTCAGCCTGCTGTTCCTCGGCTCATGGCCCCCTTCCATCTTTGAAAACCAGCAGCGGCCAGTGAGCTGTTCTCACATCGCATTCCTCTGAAACATACTCTTCTGTATCCCTCTTCCACGTTTATAGGGCCTTTATAATTATATGTAAACCACCTAGAACCTTCACTGTAATCTCCCCAATTCAAGGCCAGCTGGTTAACAGTTTTGTTTTTAATTCCTCTGTAACTTTAATTCCTGCTTGCCGTATAAAAACATAGGTTCTGAGGATTGGGGCATAGGGGGCCATTCTGCGTACCAGCATGGAGACGGGAAGAAAACTTGTACCCACACGTACACACACATATATACAAATATACTGTGTAAATAAATAAAGAAACTGTCTTCAAGGATCTCCAATAAGAGTTTCTAGATGGTAAACTCTGAACCAGAACAAACCAACCAGCTGGCACGGCCTTCTTTTCTCCTTCTCAGATTCTGTTAACTGTTTCAGCAGACTGGAGTAGTGCTCTCCAGTTATTGTGACACTCTTGTCCTTGTAAGTGATCAGCAGGGTACTGCCTGTGTCTCAAAAACCAGTAGCCATGATTTTTCCAGCTGATTGCGATACCTGAACTTTTTAGGAGGTGGCGTGACCTTTTCATGCCACTGCATGGATTCCCGCTTTGACTCGGACTCATAATGATGAACCCAAGTTTTATCACCAGTGACAATCTGGTTTACAGCTTTATCGTTCTTGTTTCTGCAAGAGGTCCAAAAACTTGTGAATAGTTGATGTGCTGTTGTTTTTCAAGTGCCGTGAGCATTCTTGGTACCCGTCTTGCACTGACTATTGATATACTTAGTTGTTGATGGAGAATAGTCCTTCCTTCCCTTTCTTTCTTTCTTTCTTTCTTTCTTTCTTTCTTTCTTTCTTTCCTTCCTTCCTTCCTTCCTTCCTTCCTTCCTTCCTTCTTTCTTTCTTTCTTTCTTTCTTTCTTTCTTTCTTTGTCTTTCTTTCCTTCCTTCTCTCTTTCTCTGTGTGCCCTCCTCTCACTCTTCCCTCAGCCCCCAAACCCTAGTGCTTGGTGCAATGCCTGAACATTCCCCAGTGCATTTCTCCAACAGAGAATAGCAGTAGAGGCTGTGAAGAACAAAGTGCTAGAAAAGTATCTTGATATGCTTCTTGATAAAAGTATTTTACAATGCCCAGTTCTGTGACTACATCAAGGAATGCATTATATCTGATGGCATTATGATAAGTAGTTTATTATGAAAATTTCCACTTAAGTAAAATAGATACTATGGTCAAATTGGAGTTAGAAGACTTGGATTGGAATTTCACTTGTATTAAACACTACTTAGGCAGCCTTGGCTAAGTTACTGAGATTCTCTGATCTTTAGCTGAGACAGGACAGAATAGAGGCTAACACCATGAGGTCTGACTTGAGGACCAGGTTTAATACCAAATTGTGTGACTTCTGGGGAGGCAGTTTCCTCATCTTCCAGAGCTACCCTGTGCACATTGTTTAATTTCTCTTTTCTTTTATCAAATGAGAATAATATCAGCACCTACTCTAGTGGGTTCTTAAGAGTATTAAATAAATTGATACATGTAAATACTTAAACCAGTATAAGCCAATAAAGTATTCATTAAATATTAACTATTAATGAAAGTTATATAAATAAACATCTGAGATTAACCCATATAAACACACAATTCTTGTAATAAAAGCCAAGTCTATTTGAAATAAACACAGGCCCTGAATTAGAAAAAGAGTTTGGGAAAGAATGTTTAAGAATTGCTGGGAATTACACTTCTTACATTTAAACTCCCTGTATTTAAAATATTTTTTAATTGTGCAAAATATACTGTATGTCTATAGTTAAAAAGATGCACGTATGAATAGAAAAACAATTTAGGAAAAAGGCGTACAACATGAAAGTACCAGAACAGAGACACATTTAGTACATCAAATAACTAAAAGGGAATGTTGTTTTATTAGAGTGCCTCTAAAAGCCATTAGACTATTTAAAGACAATTCATTTCTTTAAGTGTACAGAGAGTGATGCAGTATAGAAAGTTCAGGAAAAGCCTCTTCCATCACTTTTCTAATGCTACTTTTATTCCTAAATAGATTATTTTCTGGATAATACCAGGGGCTTAAAAGCCATCTATTAAAACTTCATAGCTGATAAGATTAAGGATTTTCCTGAAGATAAAGATTATTCTAAAATATTAGAGATATATTTCAAAATAAAAGAGTTACTGCTATCACAATGTGCTTGGGGACTGCACCTGAATTTTATTGTACTTTTCCTGAGGTTGAATCTCTTTTTATGTGTAGGAGGGTGTTAAAAAGCTCTTTGTAGTAAGGAGAAATAGTAAGATATCATCCTTTATTAATTTTGAAGAAGAACAACTAAAAAGCATCTTGAAACATAAGTGACGGATGGCCACAGGAGTATACCTGGGAGAACGATCTGACATATGGAGGGCCTCAAAAGTGTGTGAACATTAGACCAAATCATAAGAGGAAACTATTGCTCAATTTGATGTTGTGGCGCTGCCCAAGTGCCCAGGTATAAGTATCATTGAAATGATAGTTACAGTGAGTGAAGTGGGAGAGCCATGGTGTAGTCATTAAGCCTAAGTTAAGTCAGTATCACTAATATGACTTGGAAATCAGAAAACGAAAGTTCACCTTCTAGAAGAAGTCATTGGGTGGGTGTGCTAGTCAGATGTCCTGGGCTTAAGGCAAGCCTAAAACCTGAAGTGCAAAAACTCTCAAAGAGTAAGAAAATTCAGGCACAAACCACATTGGAAAGACTGGGTGAAAAATGGCAGGGAGTGAACCTCCGGCCAGTGAGTGAAATTTGGCAAGGGCAAAATGGTGAGAATAAAAATCACAGCTTTGTTAGCTTGTCACTCTCTGTGGTCCACAACAGTGTTGGCACTCGAAGTAACGCTGCTGGTTATATTTGGCTAGGGGCCTAGATTTGGCTGATTTCAGAAGGCAAGAACGTTCCCACAATTAAAGCAAAAAAAAGCAAGATACAACACAGCTGAGATGATATACCTGAGTCAGTGTTGTCTGTATAGTATCTGTACCTTTCTAGGCAATGTCCTGGGACTTTACGTCCCTCCTCTGAAACATGCAACAGGCCACAGGGACAACCGGGTACGACAGTTAACATAATTAGCATATTCTGACCAACTCGTTTAACCTGGGCTTTCTTCTTTCAGTCGTGATGGCATGCATGACGATTTTCTTGAATTGAGTCACTGTTGATATAAAGGGTTATTGAACTTTAAGTTCCTTTCCAACTCTCAGATTGTATAATTCTCCAGTACTCTGCATGTGTGACCCTCTCTCCTTCACTTGCCCTGGGCGGAACACGCTTGCTCTTTGCCAACATGAAATCTGCAATCATAATCATATGGGTTGTCATAGCCAAGGCATCCCCAGGGAATCTGGCCATCACAGGATCAGCTGCTATTCTGACTGTATACAGAAGCTGGGCAAAGCTTAAACAGTCCTGCTTCTATGTACATATGTATGTATGCATATATGTATGTTGGCTCACGTGCCTCATGAGCCAGTGTGAGATGAATCTCTATGGACAGAAGTAGGGGGAAATTATTCTTTCTACCTCTAATCCTGATTCTGCTTGTCCTCTTTATTGTAATTAGCATGGGACGAAGATAATGAAACTAAAGTTGTGCTTGTCTAAATAGTCACTGGATGAGGCACTCCAAGTCCCCAGTGTGATGGGGAGGAAGAATATTTCACTCAGTAAAAGTAGAGTCTGGATTTAGGCTATATGCGTGTGACTACCATCCCCATCTCATTTAGTTATATAATGTTTGGCAAGTTATTTAGAGTAAATTTCAGTTGTCTCATCTGATAATGGGGAGTCATTATTACAACTGCCTTATGAGTATGGAATTATCATGAACCCCCAAAGGGTACCTATGTGATAAACACGCTTAGCACTGCTGCCTGATGCAGAATACACACTCGACTAATGCTGCCTTTTATTGTTGTTAAAATCTATGTGCATTTATTTCTTCCCTGGATCGTTAAGAGTTGGGGATATTTTGAATGTGGTAGTGAATGCCAGAAGGCATGCCTCAAGAATCCTGCATTAACTAACGTAGGTGTAAGCCTCTGAGTTTCAGCTGCCTTGTTTTACCGTAACACACATGAAGAGGAATCTGGTTCCTCCAATAGATCATAAAAATCCTTATCTTGAAAATATAGGGACCTATCATGTGCAGTTTCACTTCACGTAGATAGTAAGCAATCGATAAAAATTGTGACATCAGGCATTCTAGAGGGGATTGCAGACTTGCAACACTTCCCTTTGTAATTGAGGCTAAAAACTGTTAAGAAAAATAGTACAATGATCCATATTACCATTGTGTGTTCTGATCACCTTCAAACAAAAATATTTCCACATGGTTTTGAAAACTAAAGTTTTGAACATGAATAGAGCACTTGGTAAACATGAAATGGTAAGTAAATGCTGGAAATATGCAAAATTTACAAAGGAATGTTTTGAATAGTTTCTGGCCTACCCACAATACAAAGCATTGTGCATTTGTAATTTAACAGTGCTTTCATTAAGCTTCCTGCTTCTCTAAAAAAAATGACAAAATTACAAGGTTAAACTCCCAGTGTGGCGTAGATCTGATGATGTTTGCTAATTAACTATTTTTTTTAATCAGTGCACTAAAAAAAGAAAGAAATGGAAAAATGTCCTGCCTGGTTTTCAATTAGTGTATTTTGCTCCTTGCCATTTGTTCCCAATCGTCTGTTTTGACTAAACCTTGAATTTTCCTTTGCTGAACTTTTTTTTCTTAATGCTGTTCTAAATTTAACCTCTTCTCTTCTGTCATTTGCAGTACAGCGAGCAGTTTAATATTGAGCAACTAAATAACTTCATTTATGAAAACCTGAAGTCATCCACAGCTAGTATAAACAAAATTACAAATGATTGTGCAATAGAAATACATTTTATTTACTGGAGCATTTTCATTAGGTTGAGCATTGAATCAAATTGAAAATCAAAGAATAAAACCTGCCTCATATAAGCAAAGATCATTTTTATTGCAGTGAATATTACCCTGTTCTCTGTCATCCTTTCTGGCTAATATAAAATCATGTACTGTTATATATAAATGGGGATTTGTAAAATTGCAAAGCTTGTTAACAGTAACCACTTTCTTAGCCTGAAATCAACTAACATTTACTTCATTTTCTCTGCCTATAATTTTGACATATTCCGTCATTTGGTAGGAGAAGATTTGGATGGAAAAGTCTCAGAAAGTGGCATCATATTTTGTGTTTCACATTCTTTTTGACATAATGAACGCTTCCCCCTCTTTTGCTGAAATCAGCACTAGGAAAGATCAAATACAGCAGTCTTTTAGCAGTTTAAAATTGCCCCTGTCATTAACTTGTCAGTTAGATGAGACTGTGAGTGTGCAGGGCTATGGAAATCTTTTAAGACAAATTTGCTAGAAGCACTGCTGGGGGAGACTGTTTATAAAACCTAAAAATTTAATGATTAGAAAAGACATAGGTAACTTAAGTGTTATTTCATGATGAGCAGGAAACAGAGTGACATGGTTTTCCAAGTACGGCCATTCAAGGACAGCTTGGACAGCTTGGTTATTTAACACATTTTATTTCTATCACCCTCAACTTCTCTTCCCAAGTCAACCTATGCATTTAATAACCCATTCTTGAAACATTTGTCTTCATTAAAACCTAGGTTTTACTTTCCTTCTCTCAGTCAATTGCACGTGCTACCTTTGTTATCATTGCTGGGGATAAGGAGACTTTATGATGGAATTTGGACGAGTCTCAGGTCTATGGTTTGGTAGTGTTTACTAGTCAGTTGTGATCTTAGGCAAGTTCCTTATCTTCTCCAAACTCCAGTTCCTCTCTTTAGTTGGCACATACTATGTGCTCAATAAATAACAGTATTTCCATTCTCTAAGTTTGATAGAAACTCAGAGCTCAATGTGGATTCCTCTGCTTTTGAAAATATACTGTATACTCCTATATTTCCTCCCACTTAATCTAGGTTCACATGACACCTACCACTTTTCAGTAATAATTCTTCATGTTGACTTTTTATTTTAATCAATTCCCTACTTCCAGATTTCAAAATTTAGAAAATAAATTTATACTTAAGTGCCTGAATGTCTCAAAATGCAGATATGAATATTTGATTTTTTAATCCCTAAATCGACTTGCCGCATTTAGGGCAATAACACTATTACTCTCTTCACTGAAGTCCCTAAGAGTAGAACTTTAAATTTTAATTTTCCTTTAGTTCCTGTATTCACTTAGCCATGCAAGACAACCCATTCTTCCTCGGCAACATCTCTTGGATAATTATTTATATCCAATGCTGCCACCTTTGTCTGGATTTCTGGCACTATGAGTCTCATCTAGAGAAATAACTTTCTAATTTCTCACCTTCATCTCATTGACTTTGTTCTGCATTCAAACACTGGGCACTTTGGCCAATCCACTACTTTCAGGTTTTAATTCTCTTTTGGAGAAACTGTTCTGGATAACTGTGGCCAATACATACTTTCTGAGGACAATAATTTCATAATATCTTAATGTATTCATTCAGGAAATTCTTCTTAGAGGATTCTGGGGATAGAAGGGTGAACAAGATACTGATTTTAAAAGCCCGTAATCTTTTCGGGAAGAACAGTTACTTCCCAGGATAAGATTAAAAAACAGTGGTGGAAAAGAAAACTTCCTGCTTATATTTAATTTTGTCCAGCTCATCCAATAAGTTAGGTATCCTTCTAGTGTTTTAAATGGATAGTAATATTGAAAGCTCTCTGGTATTTTTATTTTTATAAATAAAATAAAAAGTTGTAAATTTCAAAAGACTTGAGGTGTAATTTAATGAGGGCTACAGATATCAATGGCATTCTGTTCTCCAAGTGTCCTAACTTTTCCTCATTAACAAAAAATACCACTTTAACATCTGATTACAAAACAACATATAAAAGGAAAAATACATAATGTTAGGGAATTTATAGCAAAATGCATGTCCTACTTTCACTAAAATTGATTTGAGCAATTGGTGTTAACCTGTTATAAAATCGTTGACAGGAAATTTTAGATTCTGGCCCCTTCTTTGAGATGCTAATTCAGCAGATACCAATGTTTTGTTATTTTCCTCAAGCTCCTCAAAGCTTAAAATCTTCACTGAGACAGCTTGTTAATTGATTTCAGAGAACCTGATTTGCTTTTCTGAATTTGGAGGTCACCGTGAATTGGAGGTTGACAGCCACTGGGAACACATGAAGGCAAAATTTCAGTTGATTGAGATGAACATGTTTCTTCAAAAGAGTTTTTGAGCCAAGAAATACATGAGTTGAGCCAAGAAATGAGTGTGAGAGGGAAACCTGCAAAAGAGAAAGCCAGTGTGCAATCGTCCGGTATCCTGTCTGAAAGAGTCAACAAGAGACACAGGGACAGCCCTGCATCAGAACACTGGTGGTGAATGCCGACTTATAGTGACCAAGTAGAGCACTCATCATGAAACATTCACTCTCCACTCAAGTGAGAGGTGCCTGAAGATGGGTATTGCTGAACAATCTAGGAGAAAGAGCTTGTTTTAACTCTTACGTGACCGAGACAGCCTGCAGCCATGCGATCCACACGTTATTGCTTCCCCAGCTACCACGAGAGAAGATGTAACCAGACAAAGAAGGCGGGAGGATGACATATACTTCACGTTCAAATGCCAAGAACGTCCCATTTCAGGACATGGGGAGAAAGTTGTGTTCAGTGAGTGATTTCTTATAATTTCACAATGGATTACAGCTTCAACAGGACAGTCTGATTTCAGAATGGAGACCTCGATTGCACCATAAAGAAGTATTAATAGATGGCATTGCTTATCGTCTAAGAGTCTGGGCAGCTGTCCTAAGTTTCCAACTAGTGGCATGGAGGTCACCCTTATGAATAAATTTTAAAGGGACTTTGGGAGCCTAAATAAATATATAAGTAAATAGAATTGCACTTCACTCTCATTCTGGGAGTTGTGTCCTTTCACTGGAATAGTACCGATTTAGCACTATGGTGCTCTTCGCTTGTCCCACGGAAAATAAATTCTATAGAATTCTCCAGAGGTTCCTTATCCTCCCACACCACTAGGGCCTCTGCTTTCAATGCCTTGACATGAGCAGTGCTTCTTTTCAACTCCCCCCAATTCCCACCACTACTGACATACGCCTATTTTACACATGAAGAGACCCCTTCAGCCTCTTGCTAACGAATTTTCCACACTCCTGGCAACAAATCCTATTAGGAAGGGACGTTTACTGCCGTCAGAGTCCTCAGCTCACTCTAGGGCAAACACCCGTATTGTCACCATCACCAGTGGAAGGACAGATTGTTTGGAAACGGTCAGACATGAACCAATTACAATTCCCTTTATTCTCCAAATTTTGGAGGACATATGTAGGTTTTCTGAATTATCCTATTAAAATCTTTGTTACTCTTTCTACACACTATTACTATTTGTATAGAGCTGTTTGGGTTGTTGGCTAATGTGGTTGAACTGGGTACACAATCTGATAGCACTTAGAGTTCTCAGATTGTAGTTCTTTTGTAAGAAAATAAAAAAGTTGTTACTGACACAAATACTTAAGGGCTTCTACATATCTTTCTGAATTTATTTCCTACTACTATAATCTTAATTCTCCCATAAAGCCACACCGGTCTTTTCTCAAAAATCCCAGCTGTGTTTCTGCATTAGGGAATAAGACTTTAATGCTTTTGTTTTAATGCTGTGTTGTAGGAAGAGTGTCATTTCCCCAAAAAGGTCTTTCCAGACCTTCTCTTTTAATTCACATGTGTCCATATATTTAAAGTGGGTTTCTTGTAGATGGTGTATAGTTAGGTTTTGGATTTTTTACTTACTCTTATAATCTATGTCTTTTAATTCATATATATAGGCCATTAATATTAAGTGGCTATTGATGTCCTTACATTAAAATCTATCATATTTATCACTGTTTTTTGTTGTGCTTATTTTTTATTTATATATCTATATTCTGCACATTTTTTACTTTTATTGTTTTTGTTGAGCATTTTATATGAGTCCATTTCTCTTGTTACTTAGCATATCAAAAAAGAAGAAGTAATAGTTATGTTTTTTACTTTTGTCAGTGGTTGCCCAGAGTTTACAATATACATTTACAATTGATCTAATAATAATAGAATACCACTTCATAGTTGCATAAACAATATTACAGCGAGCAAGTACCTTATAGTAACAAAATACTCCTATTTCCTTCTTTCCATCTTTTGCATCATTACTGTCATTTATTTTATTTCTACTTAGCATACAAGGACCATCTGGAAAAAATCCAGTTGTAAATGCCTGTTTTTCATATTACATGGCCGGATACTTTCTGGACGGCCCTCAGCTATACATACATAATCAAAAACGTTGCTGTTATTGTTATTTTGAACAAACTATTATCTGTTAGATCAATGAAGAATAAGAAAAATAAATTTTTCATTTTACTTTCACTTTCTCCTTTTCTGATGGTTTTTATGTACTTCTGAGTTTCTAGTATGTGTCACTGTCCTCTCCGAAGAATATTTCATGAAAGGTTGGTTTAGTGGTGGCAAATTCTCCCAGTCATTGTCAGAGAAAGGTTTTATTTTTTTCTTTACTTTTGGAGGATAATTTAACAGAATTCTAGGTAAGTACAGAATTCTAGGTTTCAGTTTTCATTTTCTTTTGTTTATTTTCTCAACATTTTAAATATTTCACTTCACTGTCTTCTTGCTTGCAGGATTTCTGAGGAGAGTTCAGATGTTATTTTTATCTTCATTTACAGGTAAGCTGGAGATTTTTGTTTGCTTTTTTGGTTTTCTTTCCTCTTTTTTCAGGAATTTTTCTTTATCTTGATTTGCAATAGTTCAAAAATGATATGCTTAGGAATAGCTTTTGTTTTGTTTTGTTTAGCATTTATCTTAATTAATGTTCTCTGAGCTATCTATATCTGTGTCTTGGTGTTTGAAATTAATTTGGGGAAGTTCTTAATGATTTTTGTTTCAATTTTTTCTCTCTTTGCTTTTCAGTTTTTGAAGTTCTTTTGGTCAGATTCTCAAATTTAGAGATATTTTCCTTACCTATATCCCATCAAAGACATATTTTTACTTCTGTTACAATGTTTTTGACGTCTCACATTTCTTTTTGATTTTCTTAGAATTTCCACTCTCTGCTTACATTATCTATCTGTTCTTGCATATCATCTTTCATTTCCATTAGAGACTTAAGCATATAATCATAATTTTAAAAATGTTTTGCTCTGATAGTTCCAACAGTCCTACCGTGTCTGACTCTACAAAGTTTGTTTTTTGCCTTTTAATATGCCCTGCAATTTTTTGTTGAAAGGTGGACATGATCAAATGTATTTAAGGAATTGACGTAAATAGGCCATTAATAATGTGGTGACAAGGTGTGAGGGAAACAGAAGTGTTTTATCCTCCTATAATTAGGTCTCAGTCTTTTGGTTAACTTGCTTTCAGTGCTCAGTATTTTTCTTCTTCTTCGGTGGGACACAATGGCTAGAGTGGGATAGGGTTGTTATTTCCCTTTCTACCAGGTGGGTTAGAATCTGGTCAATTCAGCAGGTTAAACTCTGATAAAATAATTTCTTTTTCCTGAGGGCAAGCCTTATTTAGAAGAGCAGAATACTCTGGAATATTTGAAAATACTTAACTTTTCCCTGACCCCTGCTGGGAAGCAAGAGGGAATTCGTCTTGGATATTCACTGTGAGGACCGGAGCCACTGGAGTGAAACTCAGGAAAGTGTGGGGTCCCCCTTGCCTGGATCTCTCTGTGCTTTTTAGCTTTTAGAATTGTCCACACTGAGCTTCCTAATTTGTCAATTATGGTTCTGATGTTTTTTGTACTGGTTCCTGGGGAAGTTCTAGTCAGCGCACAGGTTTTTGCTGGGATCAGCTGTGATTCCGTTACTACCTGTCTTTCCAATTTCTTATGTAGTACTTTGCCCTCTGACTTTACTTCTCTGACAGATGGAAGGTTTATTCCATGTTCAGTTTGTTTAGCTTTCTACTTCTTGTTAGGATGGAGTGGTGACTTCAAAGATCCTTACATTCTAGAAAAGAAACCTCAAGTTCACATGTTTATTACCATCGTAATGTTGTGTGGGCAATTGAATATTTTGGCTCTTAAATGCCAACAGAGGGTTTTTGATAAGTGACATAAATTTGGGAATGTTCAGCACTTGAACACTAATCCTCATATTAGACTGCAAATTTCTTGATCGGGTTTAGATTTGGGTCACTGCTTCATTTGTGATATTTTCCTATTGACTTACATATTATAGGGATATCAACAGATTCTTAAGCTACAGTAGTTCCCCTTACCCACCATTTCACTTTCTATACAGTTTCAGTTACCCACTGTCAGCCATGGTTCAAAGATATGAAATGGAAAATTGCAGAAAGAACAATTCATAAGTTTTAAATTGCATGCCATTGTGAGTATTGTGATGAAATCTCATGCCATTCCACTTCGTCTCACCCTGAGACATGTATCACCCTTTCGTACACATAGGACATCTATGCTGTATGTAATGCTCACTGCCCATTAATAGCCATCTCAGTTAAAGATCAACTGTAGTGGTATCACGGTGCTTGTGTTCAAGTCAGCCTTATATTACTTAGTCATGGCCCCAAAGCATCAGAGTAGAAATGCTGGAAATTCTTATATGCCAGAGAAGCCATAAAGTTCTTCTTTTAAGTGAAAAGGTGAAAGTTCTTGACTTAATAAGGAAAAGAAATAAAATTGTCTACTGAGGTTGCTAAGATCCACAGTAAGATTTGATCTTCTATTGGCAAAACTGCCTGATTTATAAATTAAACTTTGTCTTAAGTATGTATGTATAGGAAAAAAAAACCCATAGTTTACATATAAGGTATTACCTGAGGTTTCAGGCATCCACTGGGAGCTATTAATGTATCTCCTGCAGAAAACAGGGCACTACAGTAAATGATAAAGAGTAGATTCCAAGTAGAGGCAAAAGTTGTGTTGGCATTTGAGTCATGGAAGGATGGGGAAAAAAAAGATACAAAAGAGAAAGAATGATTTTGACAGCTGGAGATGTATGCATATCCAGTCACTCCAAAACATGGGTGGTTCTCAGAACCTATTAATATTAAAGGTAGGAGCCAGATTTGGGTGAGCTTACTGTGAGCTGCCCACTGTCACTCATTAATGCTCCTGACTAAAGAGCCAGAACTGCATGTCAGAGCTGCTTAATTATACTCCTTGACTGCATCGAGAGACAGCAGGTCAGTGCCTAAGTAGGACTTAGCAAGAACTGATGACAGTGTGCATATATAATTTTGTACTGTGATATTCACATACATCTTTGAATATAAAAAGGTGGTTTTACAGCTACCCCTCTCTTGATTCTGACAGAATCTTTATCTAATTACTATCCACACTTAGCAGAAAGAGAACTGGAAGCTAAGTATGGTTAGAGACTTCCCCCATGTCAAGCAAAATGTAAAAAGTGGAGGTGGAACTAGTCTTTTCATTCAAAACCTCATGTACACTCCACTTCTAGCTGGGCTGAAATAGAACACATGAATTTGTTCTTCACATATCAGCTTATTTGTCACAAATATTATAATTAGGGTTGAGAAACCCATAATTGAAGAAAAACTGTAAAATTTAGATGGGAGATGCCAAAATACTTTTTATATATGCATGGTAATCTGTTCTGTAATAAAAAGGTGCACATATGCAGGGATAGTGTAATCAGGATACCCAGTGGAATTCACGTACTCATTAAACTCCTCAAGCATAGAGCAATATAAACTAACGCAGCGGAAATGAGGTCAATGAATATAATGAGTGAAACACCTTACAAAGGGAAATTGTAGGGTAGCATTGAAGTCCTCATTTTTCTACAGTTGGAGAAAACATGTCTAACTGTTAGTTTAGATTGCTGCCGTGCAGCTATGGTTATGCAATTTAGAAGGAGAGAGATACACAACTGGATAATTCACTAAGAGGTGCAGATGTGTCAAGAGAGTAGGGTAAATGTTTCCCATTTTCCGTTATCAGTAGTTTTCTTAAGTTATAGGATTCTTCACAATGACTCCACCCCATATAAGGCCAACCCTGTGTATAATAACTATACTTAGATAGATACTGTATGATCAGGGATTGACATAACACAATAGGAAAAGTGTTTTGTGATTTGTAAAGTGTTGTGCCAATGAAAGAAATTTTTATTCATTACTGTTTCCTCTCTCCTATAAAATCTATTAGGCAGCTATGAAATGTTAGATGTTTTGATATCCCTGAAAAATTATAACACATGAAAGGTTCTGCCTGCCCTTAAGAGGTCAGTTGGGTGAAGCAGAAAAATATTGCAGTAGTGCTTGATAAATATATGTACTTTAGTAGTAATAAGACAATATGCTGTAGTAGTACACAGGTCACCTCTAGGGAGAAGGGAGTTCATCCCTGAAGTACTTCACGCGAGATGAAGGATTGAAAATGAGAGGATTGGATGGACTGAGGGGCAGGGAAATTGGTAGAAATAAGCAATAGAAAAGGCAGACAGTTGTGAAATACCATCCTATGGGCAGAGATGAATGACATGAGGATGATGAAGACATGAGCTGTAAGGAATACTATAAATATGGAGAACAAGGTGAAAGACCACAATATTAAATAATGCATAACTTGTGCTTTCTCTCCTAGGCAGGAATGCTTAGTAAGGTCTTCCAAAAGGGGAACAATATGACTGTATTTGTTTTTTTGCAATAACTGAGGGAAATATGGAATATATATATATATATATTCCATATCTATTTCATATATATTCTGTGTATATATTCCATATATTTCATATATATTCCTTATACACAGGGGCTGGCACAAATAATGCCCCTTTTTTATGAGCTGCTAATCTATACCAAAACCATAAGCATGTAATTCTATAACATAGCATTATCATAACTACATTAACATAACTACTTTAAAAAGGGAGTTACTTCTGCTGGACCTATATATTCCCTATATAGTGTCCATATACATGAGGGCTGTCTGGAAAAAAATCCAGCCATAAATGCCTTTAGTTTTCATATTACATGGCTGGATACTTTCTGGACAGCCTTGTATATTCCATTTATGTATTTCAGCACATATATATGTATGTATTCCACATGTATATACCATATATATTTCTCATATATATTCCATGCATATGTTCCATGTATAAGTGTGTGTGTATGTGTGTGTGTGTGTGTGTGTGTGTGTGTGTGTGTGTGTAGAGAGAGAGGGAGAGAGAGGGAGAGAGAGAGAAAGAGATGGGAGAAGATTACAGGCAAAGAGGAGAGAAAGTCTTTGTCACATTCCAAAACACATGCTTATACACAATCTACCTGTATTTTTTTGCATCATCCAACAAAGGCACGTTTTACATTATACAGCAACAAGAGCTTGACTTCCAGTCACCACGTAGCTGCATGGAGTACGGTGGTCTTACAGGGTGAGCAAGATTGCTTGGATCTTTAAAAGAATTTGTGTGAGGTTAGAAAACAAAGTGCCAGTAGAATTTTTATTTTCCCTGTTATATCACCATAACCTTGCTCATCTTAGTGATATTAAGACTCTGAGAAACTAGTTTGCCTAATTTTCTAAATGAGAAATTGATTTCTGTTAAAAAAAATTAAATAGTATGTAAAGCCATATGTCTACTTGGGAGTAAATTTATGAACAGAAACAATGTCTATCTACTGATCTACTGGCTTTCATTTTTGAAGAAGTTATCTTTAACACAGACATTTCACAGTTTACCATAAAACAATTTTTTTGTTATAAGGTATGCATAAGATGTTTTAAAAGACAGAAAAATATATATGTTTTGCATATGTTTTTTAAATAACAGAATTAATTCAACTAGTTTTTTGAAGAGTTCATTTTGCATCGAAGAACATTTCTGTTTTTATTGTGAGAAGCCAAGTGAGTAGCAAACTCCTGATATTGGTCTCCTCTACATGATGCTTCAAAATAACTGAAACAAAACAAAACAAAACAAAACAAAACTGAGTGTTGCATATTATTTGACAGTTACCAAGTAATTAGTGGTTCAATATCAAAGCTGGGGAAAACAATATTTTGACTGTAATAAGCTCTGAAAAATATTGCATCGTTACATCTACAAAAGCCAAAAATAATATCTTTATAAAGTTCCAGAATTAACATGACAAATTTTCATGTACGCTAAAGTCAGTAAAAATAAATTATCTTAATTTTAAATGTAATCCAATGTTGTTGCCATAATTTTACTTTACTTCTTTTCTTTAAGGAAACGGTTTAACACACCAGAACTTTAGCTGATTTAGGACATAAACTAGAATTGTCAAAAATTGAGCACTTTAGAGTAAAATATGTTATTGTTATCATTTCCTGCCAATAAAAGAATGAGTTAATGATAATGCAAAATGATATATCTGATGTGTTCTATAAGTATAAATGGAAATGAATAAAGTAAGACTCTTATGGCAACTTTAATTTACCCTCTTTCATTAAATATCTATCTCACTCTTATTTGGAAAATATAAATGTCAAAAATTCTCTAAATATTTCTTGAGTAAAAAAATTATGTGTTCTTATTGATTCTAAGATATCAAACATAATACTTATTATTTTAAAATTTAATATATTATAAACAGGTAGGAACCTCTTATATCAGAGTATTTGGGTTTTATTTCAGAAGGTAAACCTAGAAACTTGGGCTCAAATGTGGTGCTTCTATAAACAAAACATATATTCTATGAATCATGGTTGGAAGAAATACTCTAGTAAATCAGTTCGTCTAAATATCTAGTGTTATTTTTCTCTGTGAAATATCAAAATTGAAGGAAATACCTAAAGTCTTTTTATCATGCCAAACCTAGTGATTTCAAAAAGCTAAAATAACAAAAAGTTGGCAACTCTGCTCAGCTCTCCATGTATCCATGTGTTTATGTATCTATCTACCATCTACTTAACGTTTCTATCATATATGTATACATGTATTTTCTTTTTATTACTTTTTTAGAAGGTACTTTCTTTTATGCTTCGATTATTCTTAGATATGTTTAGCTTTCTATTTGAAAATATTATAATGTTCAATAATTTCTGTAGAGTCTTTGCCTAGTCACATGAACTCTTCAAAAAGAGTGCTATGTAATCATATTCAGAATATGAGAAAAACATATCCTCTGTGAGAAAGTCCACAGCCACGAGGCTAAAGAACATAATTTATAAAGTACTCTGTCTTCCTACAAAGACCAACACTCAAAACTCAGCATTTCATGAACCATTTAAGTCTAAATCCTATTTAAGTAGAATTCTCCTTGGGACCACAATTGAGATTCCTTGTACAAGTTTCTGCAAGCAATGTATTAAGGCCAACTGGTTACTAAAGTTGTGTATTTCTATAACTTGGCAGAAAAATGCCAGAGGTAAAATTCCTTTTAAAAATATCCTGAATAAGGGGTTAGGTTGTCTTAAGTTATCTCAGTGTCCCTATGGATCTGCATATAATGATACCTAGCTTAATTGGTTCTCTGGTAATAAAGCTACATTATAACAGTGAACTAACTGAAAAGAAGAGATTGGAACAGTTCTTGGGAAATGAAAGAGTCGTGACAGTGGACAGATTAAGGAATTTGTGACGAGTGGTGTTTTTCTCTCCTCATTGCAATTCCTGAAATATATGGAATCCCTATTTAGAAAACTAAATAGGTCAGGGTAGGCTTCCAGACATTCAGCAAAGGGAAAGCCTGATTTCCATAATTCAGACAGTTGAAGGGCCTTCTGAAGAGAAACAGATTACCTGATGACAAAATGCCTCACATTGGGACCCTCTTCCTGTAGTCTCATCACTAATATTCAACACCATCGTTGCTTCAAAGGTGTAGGGAAATATGATTCACTCCATCTTGGATTGTGCTGCTAATTTAATGTTCACATTATTTGTTATTCATATTACAAATCACAAGAAAAGGTAATAAAATACCCTTGGTCAGTAGAGAAAGCAATCATGATTGATTA
Organism: Lyroderma lyra; assembly: GCA_004026885.1. Lineage (NCBI taxonomy): Eukaryota > Metazoa > Chordata > Mammalia > Chiroptera > Megadermatidae > Lyroderma > Lyroderma lyra. The sequence continues at coordinate 24,413 of PVJL010005921.1, forward strand.
GTCTGGTAGCCATAAATGATCTACAATAAATTATTCTGTGTAAAGTAAAATATAATGTATGCAGAATCAGGCTTATCTTTGACTACACAGTTTTCCACTGATGGAACTTGAGGAGAGTTTATTTAAAATCTCTGTGCTCCATTTATACCTCTGGGAAGAAAACGGTATAGTAAGGGTTGCCTAGTTCTCTCCATGAAGGGCAAATGTGAAATCCCCGTATGGAGAACCTGGGCAACTCTTGTTATAAATGCTGTGTCAATTTTCATTATTATGCTCTCTATTAAATGTTACATTCAATATATATTAAAAATAACTGATGGAATCCTTTTTGCATTGAAGGAAAGCTTATAAACCTGGGCTAAAAGTTCAACTCTTTTCCCTGTTTTAGTAGACAGAATTCCAAGAACAATCCTCAGTGACCTTGGCCTTGAATAATCCTAACCCCCTGGATGTGGTAGGAAGTGGTAAATGCAATGAAATTTCACTCCTGTGATTATGTTACATCACTTAGTTGACCTTAAGATAGGGAGACTGTCTGGACAGGCTTAATATAGTGCAAGCCCTTCAAAAGCAAGAAATATTTTCTAGCAGAAAGGGAAGTAGAGACAGAATATTGCTAATAATATACTGACAAATAGTGAGTTCCTCTAACTCTTTCTCATATTTCTCTTCATCATAACATCGCAAAGTTCTTCAACAGCCAAAAATAAGTCCCACTCATCGGACCAAATCAAAGACCAGCACAAAAAAATAATGAGTGAAAAGCAGTGTATCATCTAGCCTGTGGTTCGCATCCCTGAGAACACTTTTGTCACCCATACTCAGAGAGATTTATTGATTTTTCAAGTGTTCCTCTCAATTGTGGTTTAACCTTGGTATACCTTGATTGTATGTATGAATCTGCCTTTTTCCCTATTCGTAGCCCCATTTCCTTTATTTCAAGCCCTTAGTTTTACTTTCACAAGAAACTCAGAGGGTTCTCTTTCATGTCCAATCCTATAACTTTGCTTTGTTATTTCAAGCAATTTTTTTTTAATTTGGTTAAAAAAAATGTTTCCTACAATACAGCAATCTGGAAATCATGGTAAGAATTAAAGGAAGGTCACTTGTATTTCCCACAAATCTTTATAATTCTCTGGGGAATAATAGAAAGGGATTACTTTCTACTTCAGGAGGCATTACCTTCTCTGTGAAGTTCAGAGAGACCTCACTTATTAAAGATCTACTTGTAAGACTTGCAAGGTACCTGAGCAGATCTTTAGGTTCAGGATTTTCTTATTCTGAAAGATATTATAATTCAGTTTTACCAATGATGCAAGGGAATTACAGGCAGGTTAAATAATACTTTTCACAGCTATGGTATTATGTGATTTTGGTAGTAGAAAGATACTCTGATGGATAGAAACTACAACTTCTGCCTAGTAAAAATTATTATTTGCATTAAATCAACACAGAAAAAAGTCCCTAAGCTTGAAGCATTACAGCAGCACACATAGAACAAGTTAATGATCATCTATGTATGCAACACCTCATACTAAGTACTGAGAGTGAGGGAAAGATAGATCAGAATAAACCCTTGTCCCACTGGGTTCATGAGCATTAGTGGAGACAAAATCTGCATTGATGACTATTACATTGCAGCAAGTGATAAATGCCGTGAGAGAGGAGAAAAGTCCAATAGGTTGAGAGTTAATTAGGAACAGTTGCTTCTGCAGTGACCAGGAAAGGTATCAGGGGAGAAAGAGAATTTGGTATAGTGCCATGCAGGTTAGAAAAATACTTCCATAAACAGAGAAGTATCTACTTAATAAAGCATTAGATTCTTCAGGGGAAAGGTGAGTCACTTAAGGAGAGAGATTTTTCAGTGACATGAGCTATTATAATGAAATTATATTTTCTGGTATGCAAAGTACCTTGGCTTAATATCCATTGTATCTTTTTTCCTTCACACTAAGATACTTTATTCCACATCTCAAATAAGTAACGTATGGAACTTATTATGTAATAATAATGATGATTATAATACCTAAAATATGGCACTTATGCTAGATCTTTGAGTTTTTATTTTTAAAGGTGAAATCAAGAAGCAGTTTATTAAAAGGAAACTAAAGTGAAACAAAGAGATAGTTTATTAAAAGGGAAAGTTCACTTCTAAAAGGTAAGATGGGGCTCAAGCAGGCAAATGGCTCAAGAGTCTCTACATTAGTTTTGTCTAGATGTTTAAACAACACTAGAGTCTTGTGAGTTAAATAATTTAACAATATTGATGTCACAGGAATCAAACTCAGTATTTCTGATAAGAATGTGAGCAATGTTCTTTAATAACATTTTTTTAAAAATTTGAATATCTATCTGTCTCTCAGAAAAGTAAAATGCAAACTTTAAAGATGATAGGAGTTAGAAATAATATAAACCAGTGGTTTTCTGACTACCTCAGTGAGTAGGAGAGGAGAGCTCAACATGTCAGGACTGAGACCCAGAGCCAGGCTCCATTGATATAGATTTAATCATATCCCTTCCAAATGCAAAACAAATGTACTCTCTCCCACAGTGATCCCAAAACTCATCCCAGTATGCATTAGATCAAAAACCAAAATCTCATCATCTAAATCAGTCTAGGAGGAGCAAATATAGTTCCTGAGTGCAATCCTTTCAATGTTGCTCTTGGGACAAAATTATTTTCTAATTGCAGACCTATAAAACAAAACACAAGTCATTGGCCTCAGTGTCATACAATTGTAGGGCAGGGATAAAATATGAGCCATAAATACATATATAATTAAAAATAAAAAAATATGGATGATCTCTGCATCAAAACTCGTGGAATCTGGCCAGATGTATTTAAAGGTAAATTCATAAAAATACATTGCACTATTTTCAAAGTAGAGCATTATAAAAATTGAACCAAAATGTTTAAATTAAGAGACATTAATAACTATAAATCAACCTTTAAAGTTGTAGAAAAACGTATCTGGCCTTCATAAAATAGTTCATGTCTTAAAGTATATATACCATACTTGAACCAAAAAATAATAATAATAATAAAATGATATGTATTTGCACTTTTCTAAATTCTTCTCTCTTAGCACATGAATCACACACACAGATGGTGAAGCATCTGGGGAAAAACATAACAGATATTTACAGTGGCTAAGAGTAGGTGGCTAAACTGTGGGCTTACAATTTTTACAGCTTTCTCCATTTTACACTTTTGTTTTTATGATGATACAGCAGTGGTCATTAATGGTGAAAAATACCTAAATGCCTGTGTCTCTTTCACTTTGCACTTCATTTCTGTGACAAATGTATGTGACTTAAAAATGGGGGTGCTTATAAGTGGATATGCCTCTGTGTGTGTGTGTGCGTGTGTGTGTGTGTGTGTGTGTGTAATCATTTCAGAACAGCCTGAGATAAGATGGGAGATAGAAAATGATTTCTGTACTGAACAGAGAATAGTTATTTATAGATGGTTGTGAAAATGGAAAGAATATATCTTGTCCATAATTCTATACTTATGTGAGAATTATTTACTGAGTTATCTGAGTGTAAACTATTTAGTGCTGAAACCATACCTGAAGCCAACACTTGGAACCTCAATACAATTCTTTAGCTTGATGAAACATTTTTATTAGTCCTCTTCTAGTAAGAAGTCATCAATGTTAGTTTCAGTGTTTTAAAGAAGCTATAATAAAAATATTACTATACATAGTATCTAAACATCCTTTAAGTTCCTGGACTGGGGAATTATTTCCCATGCCAGTCCACGTGAAACACTGCTCATGACCATGGTCAGTGAGTACAATGGCTTGTGTCCACTTTGCCTGTGACTCTCTGCCTTGCTGAATAAATTTTTGAAAACTTAACTGGTCTGGTTTTAAATTTCCTTTCCTTTCAATAAGGGCCTCAGACCAAATCTATTCTATTCTTCCTTCCGGCTCCATCATTGTATGCATCTATATATATTTTTTCTTTTTGAATTAAGTCCTATTTGGTAGTAATTCTCAATGACTTATGAAGTGTAGTTTAAAATAGATTTTCATTGGAAACTGGAGAAAATTAAAATATTCTAGTACAGAACTATACTGGTTCAAAATTGAATTTTCACATGGAATTAGGTCACTAGTTTTCTTTAGTAAGGCATTTCAACATTTTTTGAAGATTTCATCAGTGTAGAATTAAGCAGCAAATTAAAATTTTCTGGAAAGAATACTTTTAATATTTAAGTATATTAAAATCATATTAAGTATAAACCATACATGAATAATTTGGAAAATGTATACTCTTTTTAAAGTTGGGATCCCCAGATGGCATACAACATAATTAGTAACTTTTCTAAGTATAGATAAAGTTGGTAGTAAAATTAATTTGGAAAAAAGTCAGGACTGTTGCCCAATGTGAGATTTTGCCTCCCAATTATCAAGATATATTAGGGGTATAAGAGTGTAATGATATTTTTAAATTTCTTAACCTATGTATGCATGAGGTGTAGGAAATTTTATACCATGCTGTTATTTTTTTAAATAAAAATGAAACTTCACTCTAGTCTTAAGACCTGATGTGACCTGGAGTAGTGAATTTCCATATGTGAGTTTCAATCTTTTCTTTTTCTTATTATTAAAAATTGTATACAGACTCATCTAAAAATAATGTTTGGCCAAAATATGTTTATAAATCTAAAACTCAGATTTGTAATAGTCATAACCTCCTTAATATCACATGTTTAATGAAGCATTTAAAATAATACATTGCTGTTACCAAATCACAGACTATGAAATCAAAGTAGATAGAACTTTAAAGCTGACAATTTATTTAGATAGAATAGATAGAATTCATCAACAGTTTTATTTATTTTTACCAAGCTCTTGAATAATGCTTAATACAAGCCTACAGTGGTTCTGAGTGCTTTACACTATTAGCTCATTTAATCTGGAACATAAAACCCTGTGACAGAAATGCTACTATATCATCTCTTCAGGACAGGTGTGCATGCCAAGGCCCAGATACTTGCAGGGCATTGCACCAGGCCTTGAAACTAGTGATGCAGACGGCATTCAAACTCTTCAGTCCGTGCACTTAATCACTATTTTGTAATTGATCAGACGTGTAAAAGTCAATCTATAAATGTAATAAACTGTACATAAAAGTGGATCACATATAATATGTTTAAGATAATATGTAATTAGAATGTAAAATGATGAGGCATAAAAAGATTGAACTCAATTGCTTAATAAATAATGTAAAAAATTGTGGTAGCTTTTAGAGGATATTTGTAGAATGAAATTGGGAATCTCAAGAAACAACGTTTTATATAAATGTGTCTTTTACATTTAAACACTCAAAAGCTTCATGATTTAAGAAGAAGTCAGTGGCTTTATAAGTAATGGAGTCAAGTTCTAAAACTGGTATCAGACAGCTTAACTGCACACACTTCTCACATCGGTGTGTTACTATTATCCTGCCCACATAAGTTCATTCTGAATAAATAATTCTAAAGTGAATCTTTATAGAGTGCTGTATATAAGTCTCAAATGTATTCTTCAGGGAGTCTAAGCCTCAACCGTATTTTTTCCACTTGAGCACAACTCTACCACCTTTGGATGTTTTCTTTAACTCCATACCTCACCTTTTATTTTCTCTCCCATCCAAGAAAGGCAAGCTGTATGAGAAAGACATCTTAGCAGCAACAAAAAATGTCTTTTGTAGGGATGTATGGTTGCACATGAGGGCTACTTAGAGTTTTGCTGTCACTTTCTTGACTAGGACCTGCACTACAAGCCATTATCTTGTTTAATCATTATAATGGACTGTTTTTCTTCTGTAATGAAAATCTAAGGCACAATATTCTACACAGATCCTGAATGAGAGTCAATAGTTAAACCTATCAAGGCTTTAATTTCCTCCTTTGTTTTAAGAATTCCATAGCATATAAAGTCTCCATACTATAGTGTATAACATTTAGTATGTTTATTAAAAAAAAATATTCCATATCCCAGAAGCCAATAGTACTAAGGATAGAAGTGAGTGGAAGGCTATGAGCTAAGAAAACTCTCAGGGCAATCTTTAAGCAGAGAAGAACTGCGTGGAATAAGAGGTGAGCTTAGTTTTATATTTTATATTTAAATGGTGGCCAAACAAGTTCAGATTTAAGTTAGGGCCAGACTCTGTAAGACCATGAAATTATTGAAGGTTATTGTCATCTTTTCCCATTCATTTTAGTAATGTCACCTCATTGAAGAAGAGGCAAAATAACCCAATTGGTAGATGCAAAAAATATCTTCAAATAAGGGAGAAGTTATGTTAGTAATATTTTATTTCATATTTTTAAAAAGCCTTTAAGTAGTCATAATGAGATATGTTCATAGAACTGTGTTACACTCCCTTACACTTGTTTCTGCCTCAATATTTTGTTTTTATTTAAACTTGCGTATGGGTATAGGAGGGTACTATAAACTCTTCAGTGCTTGAAATTCTCTCCAATGTTTCTTCAAAATGTAGCCCTCTTTTGTTTATTTCCATTTTTCCCTAGCCAAATGGGTGGTTTTAGGATAAATAGGCCAACATATTTGAAAAATGAATTATTTGTAATACATTTCTGGCATGTCTTAGAAAGGAATTACCTTTGGACAGGCAAGAATGCCTTCACTCGTTAATGGAGCACTTGGCACCCTGTCCATGCCTGACGAGAAAGAGTCTTCAAATAAAACCCTGTGCTGAAAACCAATTGCAATCAGAGTGGTGTGGGTTTTGTTGGAGCTTTTAAAGCAATACGGGTAAGGCCAGATCTTTGAGCATTTTATAGTGCTCTTCTCTAGTAGACAGAAAATTCTTTTTGAATGTTATTTGACCCTCCTGTCCAAGCTCTTTTAAAGTTTGAAATTAAAGTTGAAAATAAAGCGTGGTCCTACAGAACTTACCAAACACTGCAGGAGAATGCAAAATTCATACACTGTACTGTGGAGATTTTACATACCATGGACTTCTTAGAACAAATGAGGGAAACACAGCCTTGAGGTGCAAATAGGGAATCAATAGACTCGAAGTATTTAATCAGGCTATAACAAACACAAAAGTGTGTAAAACATAGTTATCTCTAAGGAGCTAGTGGGGAGGGAAAAATGGAACACCATACTTAGGAAAGGAAACACGTGACATTCTTTGTTGGTGTGGAAGGAGGAGAGCTTACAGGTAGATGGTGAGGGGACTTTTGAGGCTTTGGAAAAGAAGAGAGTGTTTGAATGGGTCTGTGCTAATCATCTGCATTTCGTGAGAGACAAAGGACAGCTACTGGGTGTTGTTTCAGACAGAAGAAAATGGTGGCCAGGGTTCTCAAGTATAGACCCTGACATTTTTTTTTTTTCTTTTTGAAGAAGAGGTAAAAGGACACTGGTGACAAGATCATCTACTGTGGGCTGAGCTGTTAAACAGCAAACTCAGGATACATTATCACATTCATGAGGAATGTGTAAAAGTGTGTCATAGGAAGCAGAATAAGGTCAGTGGCTTCTGTGCTTTAGGGAAAACTTTATGTGGCAATTAAGCTGGAATTAGCTCTATTCTTGCCAAAAGCCACAACCCCCTGGGGTATTATTAAAGAAAGCTACCTGACTAATAAACCAAACTAACATTGTGGCCAAGATTCTGGTGCCTCCAGTGGGCTGAACCAAGCAATCAGTGAACTCACTTAATGGAATCTGCATGAGGTCTCATTTGGCCAGCATGGTTCTTACGTTGCAATTTCCCCACATTTGGAAAACCGCAGAATTAGGTAGGTTTGTTTGCTTGATTTCTTCCTCAGTTGTTTGCATTCATTTTTTTTTTGTCTGTTTGTTTTTGTTTTGCTTTTCCTTTTAAAAAAAGCTTTGTATATGAGCTGGGGGGAAAATGTCTACTTAACCTATTTTCTGGATTGTTTCTTAATATTCCTCTGACTTCTTTTTCTGGTATGCTATTCAATTTCTAGCCATAAACATGAATAACCCTGAACATACCATAGAGCTATTAAGGTAATTTAAAAGAAGGGCAAGTGGGGACTAGAGATTGATACCTTGTTGGATTCTTCAAGACACTTCACAGGATGCCTGTACCTCAGGAAACTACTCTATGTCTGAAGGCCAGTTAAAGTCAGCCAGTTTTAAACTTCTTTTATGTTTCAGGAATTATGCAGATGGATAATGCATGGTCTGTGTCCTCACGTTGCTTATAGTGTAATTCCAGTCAGGCAATTTTAGGCAAGAGCAGTGATAGAGCTACGTATAGAGCACTTCTGTGGCTCCAAGGAAAGGGCTCAGGAAAATGTTCCTGGAGAGAGCACTACCTCAAGGGAGACAAATGACAGAGATGGCAAAGTCAGACTCACTTCAGGTTAATGATACCTGGCCAGTATCTATCCCTTAATGTATACGTGTGCATATACAATACATATGCACTATATTTACATGTATATTTATTTATGTATGCCACATACACAAGTGAATGCATTTATATGTGTGTATGTGTCATATATATGTATTATCACACACACACACACACACACACACACACACACACAGTCCACATTACTTGTAGTGTTTAATTGGCACATGCGCTTTAGGGAGTGATGGAAGACTCTAATCTGTGAAATTACCCCTTTGCACTACTGGGCCAGGAGAAGTCATGGGGGAATTGTAAGTTTTATCCAAGCCTTTTGAGGGTTATGTTCTACTTATGCCATGGTCAGATAGAGCCAAGGGCTCCCTAGAGCTAGGCGATCACAGGGTGAAACATAGCATTGAACGGGTGTTTTGAAAGAACTGTGTTAGCCTGTGGCCACCACCAGAGGGCTCAGTAGGAATTGTTCTCTGAGCAACTCGAGTAGTTACTGAAACAGGAACTTTAAAGTGTTTTGTGACAGAAGGGGCTGGGGAGAACATGAGAGACACAGGAGGGCTTTGAAAGATGCCACCAGGAGCAGTTACTAGGAGGTTACTAGCAAAGGAAGCAAATGTCAGCTTCTGGAAGTCCCCATGGGACAGTTGCTGCTGCCATGTGCTTCACCAAGAGCATCTGCTACATTCTGAGGCTCTGCTGTGGGATCCGAGGGAGAAACGGTCATTCAGAAGGTAGACTGGCCATTAGCTGTCATCATCCTAACAGCTTACACTTAAAACCAAGGAGAGGGCTGCAGTGTGAGGTCCTTCTTTGTATTCCTAACACAGAGTAAATTTCTTTCTCAAAAGAAATGGGAATAAGCAGGATTTTCAAATGGGAAAATGTGACTGCAGATAGAATAGAGATGAAGCTTGTCATTGGTTAGATTTGTGCCTATGGTTGTCCACCTGAAAAATATGGGAAGTAATTCCTACGCCCCTGTGTTGTTTTGAGTAATTAGAACATATATTTTTAAGACTGTGAGAGAGAAAGGATAATGCTCCCTTGAAGATGTCCACATCCTGATCCCCAGACTCTGTAAGTATATGACCTTACCTGGCAAATGCAATTTGCCTATGTAATTAAGTTAAGGATCTTGAGATCAAAGGATTATTGCAGATTATGTGGCTGGGACCCATGTATCACAAGAATCATTATAAAAAGGAGGTAAGCAGACCAAAGAAAAGGAAAAGATGTGATGACACAAGCAATGGTTGGGGTGATGTGTTTTGAAGATGGATAAGGGCCATGATCCAAGGAATTCAGGCAGTATTCCAAGGCTGCAAAAACTAAGGGAAGAGATTCCCCTACACCGTCTCCAGAAAAATGCAGCTACGCCAACGCCTTGGCTTTATCCCTGTAAAACTCATTTTGGAATGCTGACTCCTAGAATTGTAAGATAATGAGTTGGGGGATAATATTTTTAAAGTGGCAGTAGGAAACGATTACATTATCTATCACAGACAAGCTATTCCACAAGAGGATATTATAGTATTAATAATTGCTTTGTATTATATAAAATATATTATTTCTAAAATACTTCTTTAGGAATCAATAACACCTTAATACATTAATTTATTTATTACAATGTATGAGAGCACCGACTCTCTGTAGAGTGCTTTGTGTATATACTTTTTATACCTCACACCATCATAGTCAGTATTACTAATGTTTTTCTCATTTTAATTGGCATTATGATAGTCACCCTAAGTGCCAAATTCATTTACCAAAATATTCAATTACTAACAAATATGTAAAACAAATTTCTTGGTTTATATGGATATTTTAAATAAATACCAGTTGTGCAACCATGTGTCATAAATAGTTAATTTCAAGGTACCATTTACTTAGTCCCTGTTTTGACATATACTATTTTATATCCCCTTTCTTTTAATAGAAACTTGTACTACTGTTTCTACTTTTTTCTTTTTTGCTATTTAGAATCAGTATGAGCATCAAAATCTGTTCTTTATTAATCAGACTTCTGGTCAGGGTAAAAAATGGAAATAATGGTTGATTTAAGCCTTTCTTATGATTCTGTATTTCTTATTATTTTTCCTAAGTAATTGTGATCTTAATTTAATGACTTTCCTGCCTTCAGTGCTCTTCATTTATTCACGATCATTCACTGAAATCTTAAAGGGATAAGACCCTTGTTTCCTGTAAATATTTCCAACTATATTACAATGAAAGAAGTATGTTAGACAAAGTTAAACAGATTTATTTATATAGTACATATAGACAATATGTTCCAAATCTCTTGACCATCTGGAGATTAACATATGGCATGCATACTAATTGTAGCTCCTCCTATAATTCATAAAACAGCTCTTGGAGCCTGATTCCATGATGATCACATTTTCTGAATCAGAAATTCAGATTTATTATCATCTGATAACATTTTGTCAAGTTGCAAATTTATTTCCATGAAAAGTTTTTCAAGAAAAAGCATTAGCTCACAAAATTCACTTCCACATTTACATACTTCCTTAATTGTACCCACATTTGCATACTTAATCGTACCCACATTTCCACGCTTTTTTAATGGTACCGCTGCTCTCCCTTCCCTTTCTCCAATCTCCTGTTAAGCATTATGAGGACCAAGGCAATTCATCCATTTTTATGTTGACATTACAAAACAGCATACCAGAATATGGAAAAACTCAATTTATAGATAGAAAATAAATTTAGTAAATCACTTCACTGTAAGAAATACTATTATATAAAATGGGATGAACCATCATGAAAAAAGACAAAAAAAATTGTTTATATAGAAATGAACAGTGCATTATTAGTTATTTATTAGCCGCTATTTCAACTCTAAGGAAGCTAATTATCAGGTGCTATTTAAATGTGTAAAATTGTCATAGTCTGATGAGGCATTTTATCAGTCATTTATTTGTGCCAAATTTGTTCCTCCCTCCACTCTTCTGTTTAGATTCTTCCTTATGTTGATAAAAGCCTGTCTATTCACTTTTTATTTAAAGTTGGTCCAAGCATGTACAGTTTCTCAGTTTCTGCTTTTCTAGAATATCTTCCCCAACTCCTTGAATGCACAGTAATCTACTTTCCTTGAACTTACGCTGTCTGTAACTATACCCTTTATAATTATACATCTTAGTTCTTGATTACCTATTGCCTCGTTATTTCCTCTACTTTCTCTCAGCAAGTTCTTAGTTTCTATTTTAGTAAGTTAAGTTTCTCAAGAATAAGAAAAGTGCTGTGTTCTTTTTAATGAAATTCTCATGGATAGTAACTTTCATGAGGTCTGAGATTTTTGTCTACTTTATTCATTGCCAATATAACAAAGTAGATTTCCATAAACATGAAATCAGTGAAGATGCTGATCACTCTATGTATCTGCATTTTATCAGTGTGGTTGCTAAGAGGCTAGGTTTACTGCACCAAATACAGGAATCTTTACAATTTTACACACTTCTCCACATTAAGAATAAGAAAAATATTTGAGGATTTTGCCTTGATCTTATCTCTAGCAACAAGTCTGCCTGTGTTTCATGATCTACTGCTTGATCTGTCCCACGAAGCTACAGTGTGCTAGGAAAGCAGGTCGTTTGGCACCAGCAGAAAGAGAACATCCGTATGCATGAAATCAGACTGAAAACCAGGAGCTCAGGGACTGTGTGAAAACATTAGTACCCTGGAGTTCCCTGTTTATAAGCAAACACAATTTTAAAATATGTAATTCTTTACTAACTTAATCTAAAAGCAGAACTTAAATCATTTTCTGAAAGATTTTAAAACTACTGTGTATGTAACAGAAAACTTAAAATTATCCAAATATGCTTTTCTTGAACAGCTATTTAATTGTATTCACATAAACACTGAGAATTTAGCTCCTCTATCTAAAATCTGAATAAAAATATTTTAGGAATGTGAGCCTAACAAAATTAGCTTTTAATAATGATCATTAGCTCTCAGAAACTGCTAGAAGCTTTGCCACTGGTGAGTGTAAAGGTCACATCTAATGATCATCCAAGATGTTAAAACTACCATCATTTATAATACTTGGCTCATCTGTAAGGATTATATTTTTCCAATTGAGATTCAGCAAATGACCAGTTTCTTTTTTTAAAGAAGTGAACTTAATAACAGGGAGAATTCTTTATTATGCCACTATGATTTAGAAGGTTGAATTTGTTGCAAGTCACAAGGAAAACTAATTTTGCTTTAAATAAGTATAATCCTGTCTAGTGGTAAAGAAAGAATCTTGCTTTTTCCAGTTATCAGTTCATCTCAAATGAATTAGAAAGCGTTCTACTTGTTGACTGTAATGTTTCCCTAATTCGAAGATCTAGGAAAGGACTCAGGATTCTTACAAAACATAATCCTAAAATCTGATTTGCCCTAAAACTTGATGTTCTGAAGATCTTATGTTAAACCAACTTCATGAATGCTGAAGGTAATCTTCCTCAACTGAATCATTGTTGACGGTTGTTTCTAAATTCATTAAATTGGGATTTTTTTTATCAGGAAATGATAAAAAATATTAGCAATATTTATGATTGCTAAGGGAATGTAGAAAGCAGGAAATGAAAGCTGTTTTTTTAATTTGGTAAAATACATGAGTTTTAATAAAAACATTAAATAAATCCCCTTGTTTTATTATTTTTAAAGTGTCCCAATGATAATTTAGATATTTGCATTCTTTTTTATGGTCAAACTTACAAACCTATAAAACAGCTAAACAAACAAAGCATTCTCCAGTTTCAAACAACAGTGTTCTTTATATCTTAGTCTTCTTCATTGATATTTAGGTTTGCTGTATATTGCTTGTCTCTTCCCCATACTATTTTGTTTTATACTATATTTTTGTTTGTTTGTTCTTTAATATCCTGGCACCTCTTCTAAACACCCCTGGGAGTTTAGAAATCCTCTTTATGTTCATTAGTGTTATTTTTGGATATAGAGTTTGACATGGTTGTTATTATCGTTTTTAACCTCCTTAGCATTGCTTTAGCTTTGAGTTGGTAACTTTATGAAGTTATCAGCTAGATAGTGATAAAAAAAGTGATCATTTCAGATAATTTTTTTAAAAGATTTTAATTATTTTTTCTAATTTCTAAAACCATTGAAGTACTTCAGACATGAATCCATTGTTTAAAAGAGTTTGAAAATTCATAGAACTTTCATGTTATTGAAAACCTTATGGATTTGATAATTTAAGCTTCTTTTGTTATAGAGACAGAAATGTGGGCCTTGTATAGCTAAGAGACTTATAAGCATAAGTGTTTGGTTTAGAAACTAAAATCCTGGTTTTCTCAATCTAAATCTTTCCTTAAAACTTACTTTTAAATGACTATTGTTGCATGTAACATTTAACAGCAATTATGTTAGGTTTCCAACTCTCTCTGTGTTACAAGAATTTCAGTTCTCTTGAAATAACTGATTAGCAACTTCAAGAAAATGATAGTTACAGAAATGGGAAGGAATTTTTATAAAATCCCGTTTTTTATATGCTTAGACATATGAAAACATTAGCACTGACTGAGGCTGGCATTTCCCTTTCCCTTTTGATGATTTAACAAGCAGAATACTATTGTCAGATTCTTTTCACTAGAAACAATAGGTTATCTCACCAGCGAAAGGAAAACTGTATTTAACTGAACAAAAGCAAAACTGTTTTACATTAGAACCTGGTTGTTGACACATTATATCCTAAAATTGAAATGCTGTGGACATTATTTTACTTGGGTATTCTTCTGATGATTAAGATGTTTTAACTACTTTTAAATACTTTAAAACAATTATTTAGTGGGGTGTAGAGGGGCAGAGCATTGGGTATCAGATACATGGATTAGAATCCTTTGAGACTGCAGATTTAAAGAGCTTGATATCCCCTTGTGGCAGAAATAAATACATTCGAACACAATTCGAATGTTAAAAAAAATTCCTTCATTTAAAACATTACCTAATACTGTCCTATCATTCCTACTCTAATTGGTGGACGATAGTGATATGCAGGATTGAAAAATAGGCTTTTCAATTAAAGGTGATTTAGCATCTTTCAATTTAAAGTGGTATTATTTTGTCCACCTCAGTCTTTGGGTGTATGCTCAGTCTCCCAGGACTTCTAACTCCCTACCTGCTTTTCTTCTTAATATATGGAAATTTATGCAAGCAGAAATACATCCTCAATGATTAGAGGCATGCAATTTATGATTAGCTAAAACTGACAGATACATTTATATCTACATCTCCATGTCTTACCATCTATCTGTCCATCTCATCATCTATCCATCCATCCATCCACTCATCTACCTACCTTCCCACTTACCTATTCATATATTTTATTAGTAATATATACTATATAATCTATTTAAAAATAAATGCAACTGGATATAATCAGTGGTTGATTGGAAAGGTAAAAATGTAAACTTAAATTTTAAAAAATAGAGTTCTAAGGGATATTTGTCTTAAATTGGTAGCCTGAGTAATGACAGGTAGAGGTAAATGGTGCTCTGTATTATGGGTTAAGGAGTATTTGTAAATGAAAGAGTTCTGTATTGTATGTATGAGTTGGATTAGGTTCAGAAGTGATTCCTACCAGGAGAAATAACATTTTATTGTGTGAGAAGGTGTCCATTGTTTCTTATATCTCAAGACATATATGACTAGAATAGGGAAGAGAAAAAAGACAGTAGATACTCTATAATGGGAATTGAAAGTGAAAGAACAATATTATTAATTGAAATAAATAAAGCCCAGGCAGAACTATTCATGAGTAAAAGGATAAGCTTTGAAGGAGAAACCCATCTCTCATATAATTGTGAGGGGTTTTGGTACTTTTCCAAAAGGGATATTGTTTATTTCGACCATATGATTGAGGTGACAAATGTTAATTTCAGAGAAGAGCCCTCTTAGTCATTTCTTATTTTTCTGCTGAGAATTATATATACATATACCTTTTTTATTTTCTAAATCATTCCTGTTCCTTCTCGTTTTTTCTTCAAGAGTCACTTAGCAACCCTTTCACTTTTAATTTTCTGTTGTTAAAAGGTAAACTGAGACATAGTGAAAACATTAAGAGTTCATTTGATCAACAACCTATTGGAATTGGTCAGAACAAAACCAGAAGTTTTTCAGAGTGATCCACAGACAGGAGTCATGGGAGAGAACCATATAGAAAAAGTGTGGAAATAAAGAAAGGAGATTATTAATTGGCTACAGCTTAAAGCGTAGTTGCCGTATGTGATTGGTTGTCCTTAGATTTTGGTTTGCTTACACAAAGCCACCTCAGTATAATGGCCTTCTTGTTTAATTAACACTGTCTTCCGAAATTTAATTTTCTCTGGTTGTGTGATGATATCAGGGGTTTCTAGATTGTGTTAACTGTTTGATTGATTAATTAATTATTAATATTAATTGATGAATGCTATAATATATTTATATTATAACTAATTAATTAATATGTCCTGGCTGTTTTTTTCTCAGTGTTTTATTTTGTTGTTGTTGTTTGTTGTTTGAAAATAATAATGGTTTCAAAGGTAAAGCCAGACACCAGTTAAATTAGTAAGGATGGATCCTCATCAGTATAATGCTATTGCATTAGAGAAAAGAGTGAGTCTGAGGTGAACTGAACTCTGAATTGCATGGTGGTGACTGATTTTAATGGGAGAATGAGGGATAAGGAAATGGGGTAAAGAGGGGCTCATTAAAGTGAGAGAAGTGAAAAAAATTACAAAATGTGGGAAAGGAGGGTTGGTCCATGTGAAACACATGTGAATTTGCTAAGTGGCATTTATTAAAGTTAGTTTCCTACCCTCTCACAGAGACTAAGGGACAGGGGGTCCTATCTTTGTTGGAAAAAATAACCTTGAGTTTTCTCAGGTAGGCACTTAAAATGAGGCTAGGGTCATCTCAGGAATAGGGCTTGGAATTGTTGGAAACTGTGTTAGTGGCCAAGTGAAGCCTGATCAAGGAAGGCCTCAGGTGATCCTTGCTAGTCTTTGGTCAAGAAAAAAATCTTTGTCAGTGTGTTGTTTTTGGCAGAACTTTGTTAATAGTGCTGAATATTCATTATAATGGTAAATTTTATTCGCCAACTTGTCAAGGAAATGGTGCCTCGTTATTTGGTCAACACTAGTCTAGGTGCTGCTGTGTAGGTATTTTGTAGCTGTGATTAACATTTGCAATCACTTTAAGTAGATTACCTATGATAATGTAGATGGGCCGTCCCCAATCCGTTGGGGCCCTTAGAGCAAAGACTGGGAAAGAAGAAATTCTGTAATTGAAATACTGCCTGAGTTCACACCTGTGGGTCCACTCTACAAATATTGGACTGGTCAGCTCCCAATCAATTGAGTCAATTCCTTAAAATAAATCTATCCCAGTGTCTCATTCATATTCTCTCTCTCTTTCTCTCTCTCGCTCTCTCTCTCTCTCACACACACACACACATATTCTATTGGTTCTATTTTTTCTGGTGATAAAAGATAAACTGAGGAATATTACAAATTGTAAGAGTTAATTTGAACAAAAATCTTTTCAAATCAAGCAGCATCCAATCTAGCAGATAGAGAGGAGCTCCACGGAACTGTACAAAATGAAATACTTTCATAGGCAGAAGGGAGCAGAAATAAATAAATTATAGTAGGCAGAAAATAAAAGCAAACGAACAAACAAAATACCTGGTTGGGTGTTGCAAAATTACTTTCTTGAGGAGATGGCAGTGGTCTACCAGGCATATTACCTATCTAGTGCTGATGAAGACTTTATGACTGACTGGGTTAAGATTCCATTTCTGGGAAAGCCAAAATTGAATTAAGTCATAATTTGGTGACATGGGATTTTGCATAAGCAACTCCATTTTGGGCCCATTGTCTTGTTTTTAACACTGGAAAAATCTAACTGATAAAACCCTGGTTATTTGCCTCAAGAAAATGACCAAAATTCTAATAAGAGCCAGCTTCCAGGTTTGCAAATCAAATGAATTAATGTAAACAATGGAATTTCATTAAGAGGATATTGCATAATATCCTGCTGGCAACATACAAGGTATTAGGGGTTACTGGGTATGCTCAGTTCTTCATACAAATTTTAATTCAGCTTTGTATTGACACTAAGAAAGTGAGGCACTAAGATAGAGGAAGTTGTTTAATGTTAAAACAGTTATCTATCCTGAGAAAACTAAAACTGGTAGAGACATAAAAAAGGAAGGGGTAAAAAGTATATACGAATGTAAAAGTAACTTTTCTGAATCCTCTCCAGTTTTGTTGTTTGTTACTCTATGTTCTGCTACTATTTCCCTATTCTCACTAGAACCACTAGTGCTTCAGAAATGTCCTCTTGTATTTTTCAGTTTATTTTATCAGCAAAGATACTGCTAGGCTATTGGTCCTATTTGCAAAAAGGTTGAGCTTTAAGAGAAATATACCAAGCAAATCAATTTTGTTTTAAGCTCTGAGACCAATCAAAATGAAGCATGAAGTAGGTGGATAATTTATGAAGAGTTATGTGCATTTGCTTTACCTGAGAATGTAGAAATTATTTTCTCTGAGCTTGTTTGCTCTGTCAATCCTGATTTTGTTTATCAGTTTTATTTGTCAAAAGGAAACATCCCACATCGTTGCATCTATTGGCCATTTGCAAAACAAAAACAAACAAAATAAAACAGGGAAAGCTATATGTTAAGTTGAAAATAATAAAGCTATTGCATTACTAGATATATGCAGGTATTTTGTTTCCCAAAAATCTCAATATGAATAATTTTATCCTGCCTCCCCAAAGAGCCAATTTTAAGCTCTAAATGCCTCTACTTTGTGGTAACAAATAAAATGAAAGGCATATCAAAAGGAAATATTAGGCAATGACATGTATCCATTTGTTGCCTATTATCTTAATGTTATATTAATTCTGTACCAGAAAATGTATGGCTCTATAACAAGTGTATCAACTATTTCATAGTTGATGTTTTCATTTATCTAATTTCCCCCTCAAGGAGTAAAAGATGTCTAGATATTTTTTTCTTTTAAAATTACCGATTAATGTCAACATCTGTAATTTCACATAAAGTCAACTCACTTTGAGCAGAAATATTGAGAAAATAATGAATTTTGTTCTCTAAGCATTTCAAAACCCTTAACTCATGAAACAAAACTGAACACACCCCAAAGCAGGCTTGTGCACAAATACCCCCAAAGGCTCTAATGTTAAGTAGAGAGTGAAATTAGCCTTGCTGTGAGGTAATAGAAATTTCTTTAAAAATATGCATATCATACCACCTATATTTTATTTCTTTTACTCTGACAGTTATTACAGTAGTTATTGCAACATTATAAAAATTGGGAAAATAAAAAAAGAACCAGTTACAGTGAATTACATTAATTTTAGGGCAATATTAAACACTTAAAAAAGCAGCAGATAAACTTGTTTTGTCAAATGACGTTCAGACCCAGCATGTATCTTATTATTATAAAGAAATGAGTTTCCTGCATTCAAACATCCTACTAAATTACAGCTGGCTTGGTGTAAAATTAATTTTGGAATTTAGATTTAAGAATTATGCTTAATGTGAAGGATGCCACCATGTCATTTTTATTAGATGTTTTATTGAATTAAGGAGTGTTACACTTGCAAAGATTCTTTGAAATCATCACAAATTTTAAAAATTAGAAATCTGTAGCCCATTGTTTCTATTTTTTTTAAAAATATTATATATTATATGTTGAGACTTACAGAAAGATTACAAGAATAGTACTCAAAAAATTCCACATGTTCTTCATACAGTTTCCCGAAGTATTAAGATACTGCCAGTATATTTTGTATCTATTTATGTTTCTCAGTTTTTTCTGAATTGCTGGGTGAGAAATTATAAACTCCATGGCCCTTTAAAACCCTTACATACTTCAGTATTTATTTCCTAAAAAGACAGACATTCTATTAAGTAATCAGGGTAGAATTATCAAGATCAGGAAACTTAATTATTATTATACAGCCGAGGTCCATATTCAAGTTTTGCCAATTGTCTAAATAATACCCTTCATAGTAAAATTCAAGCAAATTAGACTTCTCTTGTTTTTAGTTTCCTTTACTCTGATGCAGTTTCCAAATCTTTGTTTGTATTTCAGAGAATGACACGTTCAAGGAGTTCAGGCTAGTTATTTTATTGAATTTATTATAATCATTTATTGTCATTATGGATTTTGAGGCTCAAATTGTCCCAGAAATCATCAGTTTAAGCCCTTTCAAGCTGACTCTTGTTTCTTTTGACCCATCCCCATTATTTCTCTTAGTATTTCCTTATTTTCTAATGCATGAGGATATTCAAGGATTATCTTGTTATTTTTTCAGACATAGCTCTGGATTTAGATATATTTTTCCTAGTCTCCCTTTTGTGAAAAATGACATTTAGAAATCAAGTTCTGGGTACTATGTGCCTATTACTTCTGGGTTCTCTTTTTAGTCCTTGTAGCTGATAAACCTAAGAAATTGTTCAATCACAGTCAAACACGCACACACATAGCTGGTTTCTACTTCTACTTCTACCTCTCCATCATATAATATATTAGAACCTAGGATAACCCCAATTCCATTTCAACCCCACATGGTTTATCTCATCCCTTCCCCTTTCCTCGTTACAACTCCCTTCTCTGACAAAACTGTTTCTCTTCATCCACCATATATCCACTTACTTGCTCGGGCCTAAATGTGTAGAAAAAAATAGTTTCAGAATTGCCAACGTATTTATGTCTCTGTGAAAAACTAGTTTACTTCCTAGATTTCAGTTTTTCTTTGTTTTTGGCTGAAGTCACACAGTCCAAATAATGCATTCACAATATACTTGTGCTAGTTCTTTCTTCCCACTGAATCTTGGATGTGGTTATATTATTCAAGATTCGGTTCGTTGAACTTGTTTACATTTTTATTCAACTTTAAGGCGTTCTCCCAGACTTTTTCATTTTAGTTTCTTTTTTCTCTTTTTTAAGTTTGTAAAAAATAAGCATGTTTTCAAAATCAGGATTATATAGAAAAGATAACCTTGGAGATGTGTCATGTTACCCCCCGACAATGCTGCTTCCCTCCATTTCTCCTTCCATTCTCTATAGATAAATAGCCTCATTAAACTTTCATTTATTCTCCTGATATTTCAATTGTTCTTTAATTTCTAATAGCTGAATTCTGTTTTCCTATCATGAATTTCACTTATTTTTCACTACAGTAGATTATTTCAATCCTTGAAATATATTGTTTTTATTTTTAAGGTGTAGAGGAAAATACACATGAGTATGTTTTGGAATGAACACAACCAATTGAGTTTGGATTTAATATTTTTATTTACTAATTGTACAAGATTTTCAGCTTTTTCATGTACATTTTTAAAAATGAAAATGTTATCAATTTAGAAATGTGCATGTGTGTGGAAAATAATTGATGTTATTTGCCTAACAGTCAACATTCTGCATTTACATGTTTCTCAATAATTCACAGCTGTCATTATTCCTGGTACTAGAATCATTTCTCACAAACTCATGATGAATGTTCTTTTACAACACATATTATTTATTAGCAAATCTATGTAACAGTCTACCAATAAACACTTACTGAATCCTCAAAATACATCTCATTTTACTGATGAGAAAACTGAGGTTCAGAAAAGAGTGTGAAAAGCTTAATAACACTGAGTTATTAAGTGTTAGATCCGGGCCTGAACAGTTCTTCTCCATCTAGGATGACTTCTAATAAATCTTGCTAACTTTTTACTAGGAGATAAAATTACCTTTTTTTTCCCATTGTCTGGAATTAGACTACTCTAAAATAGCTCCATGGTTTCTATTAATTTAAAGAATTTGAAATCTACATGAAGAGACAGGAAAAGTGCACATATCAGGACTGTCTGGGAAAAAATCCAGCCCTAAATGCCTCTAGTTTTCGTATTATATGGCTGGATACTTTCCAGACAGCCCTTGTATGTTTACTCCCAATGTGCTGCCCAGGAATATTGTGATTTTCATGAAAGAATAAAACATTTCATGACATTCAAATTTGCCTTATCAAAAATATTATATACTGTACTTTTCAAAATACATATTTGTATTTTGAAATTTTATATTTGTATTTGACAGTTAAAATGTCTTTGCAATTAAATGAACTCATAGAATCTGATAACCTTCCTAATGTGGCATCTAAATGTGCTGTTTATTTTATGAAGTATATCATTTCTCTCTTAGTCATTGTGCTTGGCTCTAAATGGAGACGTGGTTACTATTGAGTGCATTACTATTGAAATTTCAGATTTTCTACTTTAACATTTGAATGGCATTTACAAGAGGGGTAAGGTCACTTGAATCCCTGAGTTTAGTCTTTATTCCAGAAGCACTGACAATTTTTCTGAATTAGGAAACACAATAAAGTATGAAAGTGGTACATACCCCAAGAAAAGTACACTTTGCCCCAGTCATTGCAAGCTTTAGTGACAGTTTAAGTAGAAAGGTTGAAGGAATCAAGTTCATTCTGAAGTAATTTTTAAGCTGAAGTAAGATAGATCCATTCTGAAACAGGAAAATTCTAGACCATAGTGAAAGTAAAAGCAGTTTATGAAAGTCATGTGATGCTACAGAAATCTATGCTTTGGTCAAGAAAAAACAATGAAGCTTAAAACATAAACTCAAGCTTAAAACGCAAAGCTTAAAGCAATTATTTTATCTAATTCTCTACTGTAAGTAGGTGAGTATGTATGTGCACAGAAATGGATTTCTTTGAGATTGTAGACATAGAGGAATCAGCTTGCTTTGTATCTTGCTTAGTTTTAATGGACAATGGTTGATTCCTTCCCTCTTGCAACACATGTTTAAAAAGTACTGATTTGCATATGTGTGTGTGTGTGTGTGTGTGTGTGTGTGTGTATGAGTTTGAAATCTGGGGTGATTGGAGCAATTGGCCTCAAAAGAGATCTGTATTTTTTTCCAGGCCATACCCTTGCTTCCGCTCCTGCATTTGGAGAACTCAGCAGGGAGTCTTGGGTGCCACCTTTTTCTAGACAAAGATGCCTTGACACTGTCAACCAAGCTATTGGCCAGTGTGCCTCATCCACATGAGTCTATTTGCTCTTCATGTCTTTTTTCATTTATAGAATACAAGTAAATATTTATACATGAAGTTTTTAGCTCGAAGGAAAAACTTATTTAATAAATGCTCATCATAAAAGGTCATTTTTATTTTTTCCATTTGCAATGAATAATATAAGCAAGGAATGATTTGGCAGAATTGAAAAATCTTTCTGAAACCCATGGCCAGTGAAAAACTAAATGCCACCCCAGGGCACATCTTTATGAAAACAATTAACGAGATTTTTTTGCCCCCTAGAATTAGATTCTGCCATTTAATGAAAAATAATTCACGCAGATTCAATCTACCAAAATACAGCAGTGTTTACTTAGCTATTTCTCTTAAAAGTGGTTTTAGATCTTCAACAGAAATATCTTGCGTCAGGAAAATTTGACTCCCCGGGGAACATTTTAAGAAAAGCAACTCTGAAAAGCTGCCTTAAAATCATTTTGGTTCATGAAGTGCACTTTGATCATTAACTTGAAACTCTTATCACAAAAAAAAATCCAATATTCAAAGCAGTATTGGGGAAATGAAATGAAAAGGAAGTAATGCTACTCTATTTGAAGTGGATTATCAGAATTTGGCACAGGCTGAAAACAGTTCTCATTCTGAACCTTTTCTTTCTTTATTCCCCCTGTAGGACTATTATATTAGCAATTGCACCGTAGATGCAGCTTTTCTAAATTAATTGTCCTCAGTTCCAAATTATTTTCCTGGTGGTGATTTAGATGGGGGTGAGGGGGGCGGGAGGCATGCTAATTCTTTCTGGTTGCAAGAGATTAAGTATACAGGGCCTCCAAATTCCTCTGTCTCTCTCCCTGCTCCATTCCATCCTCAACCCCAATCTCTTCCGCGTTCATGATGGACGGTTACATTTTAGAAGTCTGTTTGCAGGGTTGAGTGAGTAGTAAAACTTCGACCAACATAAGTTTCAATCCTAAATACATCTCCTGCTAGTTTGTTAATTTCAGTAATATACAACTTTTGGCTGTTTTCTTCTCTTGTCATGAATAATAATAATAATTTTTAGAACTACCTAATTGAAACAACATATATGACTTGTTCAGCATAGGTGGAGAATAAGCTCAATTCCTTTTTCTTGACAAACCAATAAGCAATGGGAAATATATCACTAACATTACCAAGTTTTACTAAGTTCAAATACTTGTTATGTGCACTTGCAATTGTGTGTGTGTGTGTGTGTGTGTGTGTGTGTGTGTGTATTTGGGTACGTGTGCATGTATCAGTGTATGCTGATATATATATGTATGTATTAATATGTATATATACACATATGAAGTCTGACAATTAATTTTGCTAACTCATCCTGGAAAAAGTGCTACACAGAGTACCTCATGAACTTGCCACCATGCGCTTATATTGGCAGCACCGTACAAACAACGCCCTGCCAAGGTTATGACACCTTACTGAGTTGTCTTATACAGACCTGCAAACGTAAATACACAGTGGTGAGTTCGCAAATTCAATTGTCAGATTTTGGGTACGACAATAGCTCTGATGGCATTCCAAAAAAAGAGTGCTGAAATTGCTTTGAATGGTGGACTAGGCGCTGGCCTCAGTACATAGTTTTGCAAGGGGAGTACTTTGAAGGTGACCGTAGTGATATCCAGCGATGAGGTATATAGGACATTTTCTAGGATGATTTTGAGAAATTAATTGTCTCACCTCGTATATCAGTAACCAACATCTGTGTGCATTTAGTCACATTACCTAGATCATAATTTGCACGATAATAAAATTTTATCATTTTTACATGTTGATTTTTATGCTTTTTTTGGGTCATATTTATTTGATTCCAAATATGTAGGAACATAGCCTGACTGTCTGAGAAGAATCAGCCTACTTTACACTGTGCTGTTCTGTAACTAAGTTTCAAGGAAGTATTATAATAAATATCAGGGAGTGGATGCAGACTTCTACATATTTATGCAACTTTACAATATGATTTCTTTTCTCATTAGACTATACTGACTTTTGGAATCTTATTTTATTTCAATTTGCAAATATTCTCATTCTTTATAATTTAAATATCTGTATAATGTTCTATATTCTGTAGTTACTTGCTTTCACCTAATCTCACCTCTGCCAGTGACCTTGAACAATTCTTTTCTCAAATCTGCTTCCAGATTTGTTATGCTATGATTAGAAAATCTTCTTTTCCCCTAAAGAGATGTAATATAGGACATTTTAAGATGTTGGAAGAGGATTGATCATCAAAAAAAATGTAAATACATAAAACCTATATTTATTTCTAGCACAAGCTTTGAAACTGTTATGATTGCAGAAATGTTACTAAAGATATGGTGTTCAACTGAAGTGGAAATATCAAGTTGATGTATCCTATTTTCTCACTTGGGTTACAAAGTTACTGTTAAGGTTTCAAAGTCAAGGCTATAAGACTTATGCTTTCAGGAATGAGAATATTTATTTTATGAATTGTCTATGAATGGGTTCTAGACTCCACATATGGAATTGTAAAATTGCTTATAAGTGCATACTTTATCACAGGCCCACATAAACACAGTAATTGAGGAAATTTGAAGTTGGATGGTTAAAAAACCTATTTGTATGCAATCCAAACAACATTCTTATTTTGTTTTGGCCTTGATTTACTTTTTATGAAGACAACATTCCACCATTCCCTGATTTTAATTTAATAAACTGAAAGTTAATGAAGATTACTTCTTAAAGCTTGATTATTATTGTGTATATGATGCAAGTATTTAAAACTTTATCAGGATATTGTCTTCAATTAGAATGTTAGTTTTTTTTTTAATTGAGACATTATGACACAAGCCCCCACCTACTTTATTTCTAGAAATTAGTCCTCCTCAAAATATCAGTCAGTTATATTTAAGAATTCCCACAGTGGTATCTTAAACATACTCCTCTCATTTATGGTTTTCTTGTGGAATATTTCCCCTTCTTCTCTGCCCTATTATCCACTAGTTATGAACAAGCACCTATGAAGGCATTTGGCAAAACCTCTTTACTGGCTTAGCCTATCATTGGTGTGGTGCTGGCCCTGCCACAGGCAGTGACGACACATGTGTATCATGTAGTATTCAGTTCTCGGCCTTCATGCTGCTTAATTTGAAAGCATGCAAGTCACTCTCATTCCCTATTCACCACTCATTTTCTTAGTTTATCTGGCAAATCTGAAAGCCTGCAGAACTAGTAACATTTAGTTAATATTTTCTGTGCATAAATCCAAGCAATTAGGCACTATAGAAAACATCATAAAACCAGGTTGATTAGTTTTATTTTAAATTTAAGTTTAAGTTTACTTTAAATATAGATTTCAATTAATTTCTCAACACTACCTGAATGTCTTACTGTTTTCCCAGTAAAATCATTTGCCCATTTTTCAAGATGATGACTCTTACCTCTTTCTTAAAACTCTAACACTCTCTTCTCCCAACTCGCTTTTAAGGCAATGGCCTAATATTAGATTTCACTGAGGGAAAAAGTAAAGTGGTAGACATGCCTCATCTTCCATCCATGAATCTGCACAGAAACTTGAATCAATAACTAAATTATCCATTGTCCCTCCTGTTACAATAAAGGAAGAGTCTGTGCTTCTCAAAGGCCAATACTCTGTCCTGTGGTTTGGATGCTAGATGTTTCTCTTTCTCTCAAAGACTGTTTCAACTCTGCTTTTTTCACTGTCATTCTCTCCCAAGCAACTCAATTACTCCCAAGGCCTAAACTTATCTGCCTATTGTATGTATAAATTTATTCATTTTTGCCTTCATTAAAGTAATCAGTCTTTTAACCACATACATTTTGGATGGGACCTCATTCCTCTAATTCACTTCTCAATAAAAAGGTAAGAAAAATAGCTTTGAAATAAAGAATTGCCTAGATTTGTCATTTTAATTATTTCTGGTCCTATGCGGCCCTCATTTTTCTCTAATCTGTTTTCTTTTCCCACCAATCAACTAAAACGTATTCTTCTGAGTCTGTTACCTCCTTCTTATACCAATTCAACAGATACTTCCTTCTCCTCTTCTCACGCCATCTTTCACGGTCCTTCTACATGTCAATCACTTGCTTTTTTGAAACAATTTTTTTCTCCGGTCTTCTATAACAGTACGTTCTTCTGCTTTACTTCTTACCCAATGGATGCCTCTCACTGTCTGTTTCTCCTTTTCCTCTAATCCCAGGGTTCTAGATGTTGGAAAGCCTTAAGGCTCAATTCTGGCCCTTTCCATACCACCTAAATGCTGGTAACTCACAAATTCTATCTTCAAATGTAACCTTTTCTATTAGTTCCAGTTTTGTATATATAATGACTTGTTTGATACTTACTAATGAGGCGTAATACGTCATAAGCAGAATCCTTTACTTATCAAAACTACACTTACTTTTCTCACATTTTTAAGTCACAACGTTTTAATCCAAAAAAAAAATCAACCAGATATTATCATCAATAATTCTTTATTTCTGATCCCTACTTGCACCCCAGTAACAAATTTCTTATGTACAAAATCTATTTTATTTCAGTTCACTTTCTTTGTCTCCTTTGCCATCATCTTGGTCTTTGTGATGATTATATCTCACCCAGACCATTAAAAATTTCCTAAAGAGCTTCTCCACACACCCTCTTGAACTCTATCATTATTCTTTAGACAGTGTCTAGGGTGCTGTTTAAAAATATGAAAGGTACATTACTAAAAGTGTTCAGAAGTTAACATGAGAACGTGTCATCATAAATGGGGTGGGGAAAGATTTCACAAGAAACAATAAGTAATAATTGTAAAGAAAAAATATTGATGAAATAGGTTAATGAAAATTAACCATTACTAATGTTCTAAGTTACCATGAATAAAGTGAAAACAAGTCATGTGTTGGAGAAGACATTTGCCATTCAGATATCAGTCATAGGGCATAGATACAGTATATTAACAAGCTCAATTAAAATCAATAAGAAAATATGGATAGTCCAATTTAAAATGGATAAAATATTAAAAATTATCTTTACAAAAGAGGATATTCATTCTTGGCCAAATTATAATTAGTCATTGGGGGTGGTGGTGGTGATGGAATTAAATGTTTAATGAAGCACCACTACCAGAATAACTAAAATTAAAATAGCTGATAATATTTTGTGTTGTCAAAGATTTGGAGTAACTAAAATTCTTACACACTTGCAAGATTAAATATAAATTTTTACAATAGCTTTGAAAAATCACTTTGCTATGTAAAATATGACACAGTAATCCACTCATTGGTATACACTTATGAGTTTACCAAAAGACATGAAAAGAAGTTATAGAACTGCTATTCATAAAAGCTCCAACCCAGAAACGACAAAAATGTCCAATTACAACAAATACATCATTCCAATGAGATAGTGCACAGCAATGGAAAAATGAAGTACAGCTCTAGATACCTCAGGGATAAATCACATAGACATAATACTGAAAATATTGACACATCAGGTTCATTTGAAAGCAAGCTAAAAGTCCTAAGTAACAAAAG
This sequence comes from Lyroderma lyra, assembly GCA_004026885.1. Lineage (NCBI taxonomy): Eukaryota > Metazoa > Chordata > Mammalia > Chiroptera > Megadermatidae > Lyroderma > Lyroderma lyra. Next base: position 52,391 of record PVJL010005921.1, read on the forward strand.
ATTATCTGAGGAAAAATAAAGGCATGGACTATGTCATAAACACCTCCTTACCTCTTTTGGGTTGTTGGTTTATCTTGCCTCTTTGGGATAGTTTGCTCCACACATCGATTGAAATGTCAGATGATCTTCATTGATGTTACAGTGAGAACAATTTCATAGCAGATTATGACATTAGGGTGACCTCTGTGTTTCATATATCTAATGTTCTAAGCTTTCAAATTTATTTTTAAATATTGGATTTTATTGAGAAATTTTGGGAGATTGCATCTGGAATTATATCACTCTATAAATGACATTATAAATGTTCAGTCATACTTGCCCTAAATTTTAAATAAGAAAAGCCATTTGTTTAAGGAAGATAAACCAACTCAAAGATGTCAAGCTGAAATAACTAAGTTTAGAAATAAAAGTCATTATATTGCAATGATCTTTTGATGTGTGGCAAATCACTTTAAAAGTTGGTGGCTTAAAACTACAACAAAATTCCCATTTTATAAACATCTCCCTACATTCCGAGTGTTGACTATGTGAGCCTTGTTCAAAGTCTCTCATCCAATCGCAGTCGGTCAGGAGGCTGGGTCTGCTGGAAGCCTCCTTGGTTCTCATCTACATGATGGATGGTGACGGCCGTCTGGGAACTCACTGAGCCAGCCAGTCGGAACGCCTCGACACAGACCCTCCATGTGTCCTGGGCTTCCTTGGAGTGTAACTGAGTTCCATGAGCATGCATCTCAGAGTGACCAAGCCAAAGTTTTATCGATTTTTATGACTTAACCTCAGAATTGATGGTGTCATGTCCACCATGTTCAGCTTTACCCATATTCAAGAGCAGGAGGCTTAAACCCCACCTCTCAGTGGGAGGATGTCAATCATGTGTCGCAGGAAGAACAAGTGGGAAGATGGTAGATGGCGACATATTCTATGACAGAAACTGATGTAAATTCAAATGTATTTACACTATTAATACTGAACAAATGAATGTTATTAGTAAAAACTAAGTTGTCACTCCTGTCTCTTTATGATGATTTCATACACTGCATAAATTTAGTGAACACATAATATCAACAATGAAGTAACTTGTAAAACATAAAATATTTGACATTAATACAAAACATGTTTATATATTTTGGATCTTTACTAGTCCTAAATTTCAAACTATTTTTTCCCAATACTTGTGTTTTAATAAAGAGGTCATTTTTAAAAATTCATTTATTATCAAGTAATACATCTGAAATTAATTTCAAACAGGTGTTTTATGACTGATAAAACACCTGTTAGAAAATAGATATTCAATTCAGTATTCCAAATCTGATAGTTGATCCTATGTAACTTTACATATTTATGTTGTATAGTCAGCATGATAATGATTTTAAAGTATTAATATAATATTTCAATAAATAATCAGATCATATATTTCACAGAAGAAATCCATCATAGTCCTATGATCATCTATCATATTAGTGAAAACACATTGCCCATTTTTTTGTTTTGTTGATTGTTCAGCAGCATCAGAACAATGTATTATGTTAATGGAAAGGATAATGGAAAAGACAATTTTGTGTAATATTGGACTATAATTAAAACATTTGAGCTGGAATCTGTTTTTAATATAAATGAGAATTCAATAACAAATCTTGTGAGACACAAATTACTTATCTTAGATGTATGGGGGCTTGAGAATTAATAACAATTTGAATATGCATTTAATAAAACTAAATAGGATGGATATAGAAAACAAGAGTTACTTTAGAGTATATTCTTAAATAAATGTATTAAACAAAAACACGACTTGAATTAAGACTGTAACCCATTTTTTTCATGATCTTGACATAATCAAATCCAAATTTAACTTTTCACTCTTTCTGACACTATTTTAATTTCTGTTCTTCATGTATAGTATTATATTTTTCAAAGGAAAGAAGAACCCATATCAGTTTTTAAGTACATGATTAATTACATGTTCATTGTTTTTCAAAACAGAAAATACTCACAGAAGATTACATCTCATGGGAGATGATTAGTTTAGAATGGGAGACAGTATGTCCAGACACTCTGTCGTGGACACACAGACCTGGGGCTCTGAACAGCTTCTCCCCTTTCACATCTGTACCAAACGTTATTCCAATGTGATTTCAACTCTCGGGTTATACGTCAGCAACACCCAAAACTGATTAATTAAGCAAATGCTAATAGGCCAGTGGCATTTCAATATGTTTTGTTTTGTTTTTTTTAGTGGAATTAGGGGAAAAAAATAGTATCATTTTCCAAGATGTCTTCATGTGGAATCTTATAAAAAGTGATATTTAGAATAAGACAGTGTCTTCATATTTTACTTCCGGATTACTTTCCCATTGATTCTTCAATACTTACAAATGGGAGCAGCAAAGGATGTCATCTGTAGAGTCTTTAAAGATTTTTAAAGAGAAATACAGACCAAAATATATTTTTAAAGTAATGACTATTGCAGTAATGGCAACTAATTCAGTAACTCAAACTATATCAAGTACACTTTTGAAGTGCTCTACATTAATTAACTCATTTAATATTCAAATTAATCCTCTGATTTTAAAAAATGAAGCAAAAAACTTATAATATGCCCACGGTCACAAGGCTAATAAGTGGTAGAGCAGGATTTGAACAAAGAAGTCCACCTGCAGAGTCTGAACTTAACCACTGGAGAATCTAGAAAGACGTGGTTTGAGCATCTGGGTGGTTGCTTAACATTTTCCTCTTTTGTTTGGTTGGTATTTACTCTTTTTTGATGAATCTAAACAGTGTGTGTATAATTTGAAGTGCAGCTCTGCAATAAAAAATGGCAACAAGATATGTGATTCAGTAACCAAAGTTCATTAGGAAATAATGTGAAATCTCTTTGAATAATTCAGTTCTCCTACTTCATACAGATATTCATCTGCTCCTGTAAAAATAGTTTTCACTTATTATCTCTCAAATGACTATACATATTTCCACTAAATTATTTAGACCACTAGAAAGAAAATAAAATATACACAAAATGGTACCCTTTGGAAGCCACCGAAATAGTAAGGGAGTTTCTAAAGAAGAAATTCTTGGATACGCAGAATGGTGGTCACTAGTTAAGTATATAGGTTGATAAGGTGACTAACTTGAAGGTTAGTGAATGCATGAAGTCATATTAATGAATTGGCCGCTCTACCTTTTATTTATGATCTTCAAATAACTTGTTCAGGTAGTTGGATTATTATTTATTTATATTTGTACAGCATCATTTATGAGCCCCCTGGAACTGAATCAACTGTGAATCATCTGTGGGAATTTTCTTGTCCATGGGTAGAGTTGCCAAAGTTTAAGAAGATTCTCAATTGAGACTTTAGTACATTAAGAACCACTGTTCCAGAAGATAGGTACCACATTGTCCTAAGTTTTTAATGAATTACATGAGATTTCTTTATATTAGATCCTTCAGCAAAAGTTTCTAATGGTAAGGAGGACTATACATTATAGCTTAAATATTTCCTGAACAAATTCAGTATGACATGGTTGGCTTTGAGGTTCAATCCCTTTAAAAACAGCAAGCAACTGGTGACGTAGGTCTAATATTTCTTGATTACATAGACTCCCACTTCAGAAAATGCCCCTTTAGAAACTTTCTTTGACTAGAAAGGCCAGAAAGCTTCACTGTAATATAGTTATCCAGATATTTTTTTCCTCTCCACTGTCTCATTAAGTATATACAGAATTTGGTGGCAAAGACTTCTCATAAAAGCCATGTAGTTTAAGGAAACCTCTTGATTGAGAACTGTGTACAACCCATAATATGCTATTTATTCTAATTTTTGGTTGTAAGCTTTCCTCCATACACCCCATTTTAGATTTCCATTCATGTCATCATGAATATATGTGTCCAGGCATCTTGTGCATGAAAGTTAGCAAACCAAGTGGCTACATCTGTTATTTTCTCCTAGAACCTTCTAAGATGCACAAACACATCAGATTTTCACTCTTAGGGTGTCTAAGTAGGAGTATTACTGCAATGAGATACTATATTGTTTCTAATAAATGTTGGCATAAGCCACTGCCAGTATATTATGGAATTTATGTGCAAAGGTGTCCTTTTTTTTAAAATTTTCCACAATGATGACCACCCTGACAATGCAAAGGGAAAAATTGAGCTGGTTACAGTCATGCTGACAATTTCTAGTGAATAATTATAAATTAGGAAATATAATTATAGCATAATTATGTGATATACTGAAATTATATATACTGGCATTTACTTCATTCACTCACAAATATACATGATTGTCATGACATATATTTTATAGGCAATAAGCATGGAAAGTTTTTCAGTATTTTATAGATTACAAAATTATTTACCCTACTTGATCCTCATGTAATTCTGTAAGTCGAGTAAATATTATGTGACTTTTACTCTTGGGAATTGGAATTCCTTGACTTGGCAAAGACGACAGGGTGGCAAGTTGAAAAGCTAGAAACTTACCTTAGTGATGCTGTAATTGCCTATTTCAATGAAATATATTTAAAATTTAAGAATAACTATATTTTAAATGTTATAGTTTCTGCTTTAGAACAGTAAAGACAAAAAACTATCAAAAACTATAATCTGTTTTTGTTATGTTTCTGAAAAATAAATAAAAATACTCAACAAAAGGAAGTTAAAACTCTATAAGGAAAAACAATATCTAAGAACAAAAACAAAACTTCAAATGGATTATATTTGACTTAAGGAAGGACTGCGTTAGGAGTGCTTTTGGAAGCATGAAAAGCAACTATATTGGGATGCTAATTGTGAACTTATTTGTACTCATAAAAATGATATCCAGAGGATCTAGGTTAGGTAAGATGAAGTTGCTCAAAAACTAATCAAAAACCAAATTTTCTTTTAGTTTCCCTTTCTATGAAAATTTAGTTCTCATTATTTTAACATGATTGGTGTACCACCAAGCATTGCTTTCACATCCTAAATAGAAATAAAAGAGAAAGATATTAGAAGCATTCTGGTTAGGTTTCTCAGAAACCCCAATCCCAGTGCTTTCACTTTTGCTAATGTCTCATGCACAGGAGGTGGATCACATGATCAAATCTATTTGAAAAAGACGCTAGGGATATAAAAGTATTAGTTAAAAATGTTTTTAGCTAAAACAAGATTAAGGTGTTTTTGTTTGTTTGTTTTTTAGCAAAGAAGAAGGGGAAATGTTCATTGGGTGCATAATTAGCATTGTCTGCCATAAGAATCCAAGATTTCTTGTTCTCATATCATTACATACTGGTGAGAACTTCATTCTCAACCAGCGCTGGCCCTTGAATGTGGATTTGTGAAACACCATAGTAGTTTCTATCTTGTAATCATAAACATTTTCCATTTTGAACTTTATGGACTTGTATTTGGAGATGGTGAATGAGTTAAGTGCTCACCAAACTCCCTCTAGAATTCTTCACCAATAGAATGAAGAAGTAGGATGTAAAGGAGAGCAGATACGAGCAAAGATCCCCACCTTGTGAGGAGAGAAGATCAAGACCTATAACTCTCTTTTACTAACAGAGCTAAAGAAAGATGTATGGAAAAACATCATAATAGAAACATGTATTTTTCCATAGTGGTTGTGGGATGCAAAACTTTATCATCTCCTAAAGAAACTTTGCACTATATGGTAGTGTGTGTGTGTGTGTGTGTGTGTAAAATTATTCTTGGGAATAAAAAAGTTGTTGAGTACTGCATTTTATCGTCGGGACAAAAAGATGAACATCATGGAGGGATAGACAGATATCTATGTCATACATTCTATAAAGAATCTAATTATTTTCCTCAGTATATAATGATACTATAACACAAAAGTTATATATATCTATAACTATATATATTATATTTATTTATTTAGTCACAGCAATAGTGTCATTGATAGTCTGTCATAGCCCAAGGCTAAAATGTAGAATGGATGGACTACAGGTTCATTTCACAATTTTGAATAAACATTATTTCTACAACAGTCTTAGTAAGAATTTGCTGTTGTAATTCTAGGATCACAGTGTTGTACAAGTTCAATGGTTTCGGTCATGTCTTATGATAATGAATAGCAACTCCAGAAGCAGAACTAAATGACTGATTGGGCTGTGCATTGAAAAGCCTTGAAAACTCAGAACTACTTTGAATGTAACCTGTTGCCAATTAAGAACAGATACATACACTTTAATTATGACACAAATAGCAAGATACTTATGATGTACACAGCAGCCAAAAAACACACACACACACACACACACACACTTTCTAGAAGGGTCAATTAGTACTCCACCACTTCTTTGGGATATAATCCTCCCATAAGTTTTTTAATAAAATCCACAGACTTGCACTAACACAGTCCTCACTCTTAATATCAAAATACTTTTTTCACCTTAAGCAAGAAAGATGATTTGTATCTTAGCATCCATAAACTGTTATATTGTTTTGTTTTGATATGACATGATTCTACCATCATCATATAGTTTTTGATTCTTATATTTGTTGGAGATTCTCTGATGAAGACCTGGATCAGCCATTGCAGTGTCAGTTGCTGAGTGCTCCTAGTACCTATCTTTCCTAGTCTCCCTCACTGAAAGGAACAGTGATATTTAGCCAGGTACTTGATGAGACAGATTCCCTTACCCAGACCCCTTACTACCAAGCATGAGCATGTCAATCACTATGTCCTGACAAACATGTTATTGGAAGACTTGGTTTAAGCAGATGCTAGAAATATGCTTGGCAAGGTGGACTTAGTATCTTATAATATCTGTCATGACCATGACTTACTTGTCTTGTTCATTGTCCCAACAAGAATGATGGGTCCCATCTTCCATAAGCAGCAAAGCCTACAGAAGGCCACTGACCTCACTGATGCATGGTTGCATGCTGGTGAATAAATGATGGTTGTTTTAGGCCACTGAGTTTCTGGGTAGTTTGTTTCACAGCAGAATTGTGACAATAGCTTATTGTCACATCATTTTATCTTCTGTAAGCCCTTTTTATGTTGAGTTTTATGCCACTCCCAGCTAAAAATACTACTAACACACTGTAGACAATACTGGTTACATTGTCAAGAATTAAACTTACTTTGCTTTCTCTTAACTCAGTGGCAGAAACTTCTAAGTTGCTGCAGCAATCCTCAGCTGTCTGGGCAGGCAAGAGGATGATGAAAGGGTTATCCCCCCCACACACAATTTATTTATAAGGAGCACACAATTAGCTTCCCATAGGAGCAGCATATACTATTTTAAATGATAATTATTGTAAAGTATATCTTTAAACGAGTTTAACTAGTCAAAATTTTCTATTTGGTTTTGTTCTTATAATTATTTTCTTGAAAAAATAGTATCATATATACTTTGCAGTTTATAAAGTCATTTAACCAAAACCCACTATGTAATCAAGGAAACTGGTATTTAGAGATACATAAACTCAGAGTGAAATGCCTTGTCTTAGCCAAATAAACTTGGAATTATTATTCAAATATTGAGAGGTTCAATTACTTTGTCAGAAAAACTGAAATATTAGTAAATTCTTTGCAGTTTTCATATGGGTGTAGTATTTACCTGATAGGTTTCAATGTTAGACAAGTGTTATGAACAAAGGAAGACAATCCAACAAGTCTTAGAAAACTTCTCCGTAATCAGGTTCTTCCTTCACATTTCCTAAATAGCATTAATGATATGTAAACTCGACAGCAAAGATCACTTAAATTCCTTCCCTGAAATGTTTTTTTACTCTGAAAGTCACTCCTCAAAATCCTTTGTAAAACTTCCCCAGCATCCCTATTTCTTTTCTCCAAAGGTCTTCCCACCCATCCTCTTCTTCACTCTTTTTTCTCAGTCACAAAGCAAAAAGGTCCTTGAAAACTAGACAGAAACTTCTTTTATTAATTAAATTTGTTGGGGTGACAATGGATAATAATGTAAGTATCGTGTATACAGTTCCATAATACATCATAGGCAGGATCTTCATGAGCAAGAATCTAAGAGGGAGATACTAAACAACATCTTATAATAATGTAGAAGACAACAAAGGTGAGCAATATTTTAATAATTGTTATCCTATATATAAGATATCAAATTAGATATTTATGTATGTATATATAAACAGATTCATGTATATGTACCTATACTTATGTCCACATATGTATATACATACACACACAAAAATGAAACACTATATATCATACAAAGTCTATGGTAGGGGAATAGAGAGCAAGTAGAGCTTGAAAAAGTTTAAAAGCAGCTCTCTTATAAAGCTAAACTTTTTATTGTATGTATATTCTGTACTTCGTGTATCAAGAGAATTTGTTAAGCTAAGGTGAATTATCCTTTAGATTCAGCCTAACTTATGTGAAATGCAAAACTGATAGAATTTAAATTTGTAGAGTTTTACTTTTATTTTATTTTTTGATAGGGTAGAAGCATTGCTAAATACGTTGAATACCATTAATCATGAAATAAAGAACACAACTAGAATTAATGTCTTAATAAAAAAAGGAAAAGAAAGATGTATTGATAAAATGTCACTACAAATCATCATCAAATTAAAGTCTTCACAATGTTATGCTTTTTCTATCTTTTGTCTCAATAGAACGAAATAAGATTAAATTAGACATTGGACTCAGAAAGTAAACTGAATAGCTTAATTTGAACACTTCAATCCTTGTTAACTCTATTCACATTGAAAATATCATTAAGCTATGCTTTTTTTTTTTTAAGGAACATTTGAGTGAGGATAAATTAATGTTGCATACATGGATAAAGAAAGTAAATTCAATTTCAGTAAGTACAGTTTAGTTTTTAATGATTATGAAATTAGAAAGAGTTTAATACTGAGCTACATATTTCTACCTGAATTTTATTATGAATTTAGTAAATGATTGATACTATATGGAAAAAAATAATTGGAAGTATTGTGCTCAAAATTATAAGGTAACAGATGTTTCCATATTTTATATAGGTAAGTCATTTGATGATTTTTTTTTTTTGTTTTAGTTTTTAAGCATCCTTTGAGTCTTAATTACGCAAGCACCAAGATCATTTAGAATCTGAAATTTTCAATAGTGAATAAAGAAAAATCTAAAAACCCCTTTGTAAATACAGAATTTTCAGATATACATATAACTTGTTAATATTTAGTATATACTCATTATACTAGGCTTTGACTCTCATAACTGAATACAAAAGAGATGGGAGAGTTTTATTTAAATATTTGACACAAAACATTAAATCACTATTTAATGGGACTTTCATATTTTTAATATCATCCCTGAGACTCAGAAGTCATTGTTGAACTGTAGACTCATATTATAGAATAACTTTCAGTCTTTTAGCATATAATTTTTCTGATCATGCTTCCAGGAAATACACATACATACATATATATTAGGCAGGGGGAGAGAGAGAGAGACAGTGAGAGATCATTATTCTCCAAAACTGTAGTCTTTCTACAGCATAAACACTTGAAGATTGGACTTCTTATGAACTGGATTGTGTCCCCCAACCCCCAAAATTATATGATGAAGCCTTAACTTCCAATCTGACTATGTTTGGTGATAAGGCCCACAAGGAGGTAATGAAGGTCAAATAAGATAATAAAATGAGGCTGTAATCTGATAGGGTTGGTGTCCTTATGAGAAAAGAGACACCAGAAGTTTGTGTCCACACTTGCACACAGAGAAAAGACTTTGTGAGAAAACAGTGAAAAGGTAGCCATCTACAAACCAAGGAAAGAGGTCTTACCCAAAACCAACCCTTCTGGCACCTTGATCTTGGACTTCTAGCCTCCAGAACTATGAGAAAATGCATTTCTGTCATCTATGCCACCCAGTATGTGATGATTGTTATGGCAGCGCTAGAAGACTAATGCAAGATTTATCCAGTTGACTTTAGAATAATTATCAAAGCTTCTTATGTTCAAAACGAAAACTTTAAAATGGAAGTATTTGAAAGGAATGTTTATATCAGAATTGCAAAGGATGTGGTTGTAATGTTTTCATTATTTTGTATTAAGTGAAAGAAACCATTTTATGTTAGTCCAGCCTAATCAAGGCTGGACTAATCATGAATTATCTCTAGTGAAATCTGTTATTGTTTATAAACTCACCTCATCTTAAGTCATCTGTGCCTTTATTTGTGCAATGGGTGACATTTCCACATATCACATTGCTATCCATCTTTAAATCTCATTCTTCCAAGCCCGTTCAAATACCCATATGCTCCTTGACAACTTTGAATCATATCAATTTACATTGATTTTTCATCCTCTGTACTTACAGAATTTAGGTGAGAAACTTGCTATCAATTTTTAAACTATAATTTAATATATCCTTTTTATTAAATACTTTTAAAGGACTGTGTATATTAATTTATTTCCTGAATGAAAAATTAAGAGCAGCCTCTTGGTCCTCAAACAAATCTGAATTCAATTACTTTCTCTCTTAATTATTATGTCTGGGCCCCTTTAAGAGGTCACATATTTAGCACTTACTATGCTCATTTGTAAAAGAGGAATAGTTCTACCCATCTCAATGTCTTTTTTGAGATTATGTGTGAGTTGTTAAACATAAAACACCAAAAACTTTTCCTGACATAGAGTAGGTGTTCAAAATGTATTAACTATTAATACAGTTTTCATATTATTATTGTTTTTATGGTTGTTTATATTAATTCATCAGGTACTTCACTAATAATTGTAAAATAAATTACTTAAATATTTAAGACAAAATACTCTTTTAAAAATACTATTTTAAAAGTACTATTGACAAAGTACAAATTGAAAGTGATGGAAATATAAAGAAATTAACACTACCTTTACCTTTAGAAATTTTCAATTGAGAAAGAGAACTATAACATATACTTAAAACATGAAAAATGGGATATGCTAAGTTTTACATATCTTGCACAACCAAAGTATCTGGGTTCACAAGTGAAAGTGATATTTTTGCTTGGGGAGAATACCAGCACATAGATAGTATTTGAGCAAAGCTTAGTGGAATTGTTATTCCAATAGTTTGAAATGAGTGATTTCCAGGTATAGAAAAATGCCTTTGGAGAAGGCACGGGGTTCTTGAAAAGTGGTGTGCAGAATGATTTGTCTTTTTGCATTAGGCTGTGCAGAAGAGAACAGAATGGGAAGATCTGAAAAGGAGATTTTGGCAGAGGCTGAGGTCAACCTTGAATGCCTGGCTAAAGTCCTACTCTGATTTTGACAGACAATTTTGGAGGAAACTGTGTATTAGTAGTAGCGTAATGTAAGAAGGCAGGGGTTCTGAGCAATGCGGGTCAGGGACAGGAGGCACTTTAGGGAATTGTTTCCACGGCCTCATATAATAAGAAGTAAATTGAGCACATTTAGATGAAAGATTAACATTTTATCAGGAGTGCATATGAATAGGAAGACTGGATGAGTTTTTTGATGAAGCTTTTTGTTTTCTTTAGAATAATGCAAACACTTATGAGAACTGTGTTCTTTTATCAATTCCATATATTAATGCTGATTTAGAAAAATTGTGGAAAACCTTAAAAAGGGCTCAGAACAAATGATTATATGGTTGAAAATTAACATCTTGAGACAATGTTAAAGGCTATAATGTTATTTAAGCTCTGATAGAAATGAAAAGCTATTTACCACACAATTTTAAGGACAATATTATTTCACTTGAGTGTAAAATAAATATTGATACCTCAGGCAGATATTGAAAACAATGAGGATGCTTGATGATGAATCTAATGGGACTGAACATTTACCATGACTTTGATAAAATTGAAATCTTAATTATGATTTAAATTTTCTTAGCTTTTGAATGTTAAAGTATATACATGAAAGAAGTGCTAGTAAGAAAAACTAGTAATTCACTCTCTTGTTAGTATGCATACTATTCTGAGAAGCCTAATGAAATGGAGTTTCCATGATCCAAAGAAATTTTGTGCACTTTCAAAACATTAAAAAATAATTATTCCTTGCTTACTGATAGAGACATAGCAATAACAACTATAAACATAATCTTATGCACAAATATTTTCTTCAAAATTATAATTTTGAATTCGGTTTTCACTTAAGGAGTAAACCAGCATGGACTAACAGCCTGCCAGCACAGGGTATTATTTCAATCACTTTAAGAATAATCCTGATTCTCATGGGATTGATTTCAGCCAGAAAGCATTCAGTGATGGGGCAAAGAGATGAGCCAAGTTTAATAAGGCTGACAGGTTCTGACTTATTATCTGTTCCACTCAGGGATGGCAATCTCTTTCAAGTGACATAAACATGAGACCCTAGAATAAGTGCTTAGCTGAATGATGATTTTTATTCTAAGTATTACATTCCTAAACAGAGTTATTGTTTTTTTTTCTTTTTTTTCATTTTTGGTATGGGTTTACAGAATAAAATTGAAAAGAGCATTATTTGTCCCTGCATAAATAAATAAGTAACTAATAAGAAAAACATACAAGGTAATAACTCAATGCAATTTAAAGAGTGATTTTTTCCCCCTTAGCATTTTAGTTTTTAAAAAATTCTATTACTTTAGTTCCATTAAAACAGAAACCTGTCCACTGTCAGCTGAATAATAAAACTCACCTGCAATGGAATCTGACTTTGAAAAAGAAGAATGATTTATAGTCTCGACCTTTGATCTTTGCAGAATCTGAAAAGTTCTCCCTGTACTGAGATGGAAGGAAGTTTTATTAGGAAATGAAAATAATCCTTTTTATTAAAAAGAACGTGCAAGTGTTATGCTTTGGAGCTAATTCAAAGCTGCTGCAAATAAAGCCCCTCAGGTTACAGAGAGATAGGAGCAAAGCACCCCCTCACTTGTTTCCTTCTCTTTTCAATAATTCCTCTCTTCAGTAGAAATTGGTGAATATTTCCACTGAGGCAACAACTGCAAAGCTAATAAGGAACCTGCAATGTGCATAAAATCATCACTGAATTGAATGGTGTTCAGCTAACATAAACTGAATAATTGTCTATGTATGTTTATAATCAAATTCACTCACTTTCCAGGTAGTTCAATTAAACTGTATCTCATTAATTCCTTTGAGACTACAGAAAGCCATCTTGCACAAAATTTCAAATGACCTCAATCGAATCAGCTCAAAAAATGCACTGAAATTGAACTACCTAAAGAACTGACCTTGAAAAGCCTCTATATGCCGTCATAATCCTTCTAAATTAAATTATTCCTTCTAATTATTTACTTGCTATTTAATTCCCTTACATTTTCTTTCATTTCCAACCTTTTAGCTCACCTTTGCCACACAATTTTCTGCAGGCAGAGGGCGAAAAGGATACTTTCATCATAATGATGCACTGTCGGTTCTGTATCTAAAGTCATTGTAATTCTGGAAGTGATTCTAAGGTTCAATGGATGTTTGCCAGAATTTTAGTCTGTGAGAGCTAACTAAGTACTTCTTGTTATATGGAATCAGCAACACTGCCTGAATGGAAATAAGTTTACTCCCTTTACCTACCCGAAGCTAGAATCTGGAAGGAAAAATAAAAGCTCCCATCATGCATGCCGATAGTCTTTGTCTGCATCATTTGTCTCCAGGTGTGAGTAGCACAATGTATGCATATGACAACTGAGTAAATACTTGTGGAAGGCATTGAATGAATAAATATGTATGCCTGAAATAATAAGAATTATTTCCTTAAGCTACCCTCAAAAAGCAGGCTTATTACTTTGTGGTAATGCTGTGATGATATAAACAAAAATTATCTCTCACCTCCATCCTTAGATTTCTTCCTGAATTTTTGCTATAATAACAAATAATATTTCAAAGAACAAAGAGAGAGAGAGAAACAGAGACAGTGAAAGAAAGCGAGAACACCACTGCCCCTTCAAATTAATTTTCAACAGCTTTTAGGAAATGCAATAGGATTGTTTTTGTAGTGCAAAGTAATTGTTCATTTAACTAGGAAAATAATAAGTAAAAATGACTGTTACGTAATTCAAAATGCCAAATAAATACACACATTCTGGCAGTGTTTGAAAGGCAAACTAATCTTTGTTATTTAAAACCAGAAATTAATAAGACTGAATATAAGCACATCATACTGTCTTGTTTCATCAGAAATCTTTTAAGGGCAAGTTCCTTCTTCCTCTACTTCAGTTCAGCAGCATGCCCCTTCTCATCTATTCAGTTATGCTACATTGCTTGAGGCTGTGCTTCTATGAATCCTTAACATGTTTCTGCTGCCCTCCCTGCTTGTAATTACCCCATTTCTGCTCACTTTACAGCAGCAGTTGGGTATCCTGCTGTCTTCTATTTTCTGCACATGTGCAGCTCAGTAGAGCTGTGCTATGATGAATATTGTTCCATTGTTGCCAGAGCAGTTATATTACAGGACAGTATTTCTTGCGGCTGTGTTTCTATCACTGCTGTTCAGTAGTGCTCGGAGGTAGGTTGATGAAACAAACTCTGAAGCCATATATCTTATGGATTATAAGAAACTTCCAGACTGCATAAGCCCTGCTTGGGGTACACTGGCTGCTCCAGCACTGTCTTGGCTGAAGTCCAGAGTATCAGAATTCCTCTGGAAGTTACTCCTAAGCTGACTCCCACTAGATCTCCCCAACTGTGACTAGTTTAAGATCCAACCTTTGGATTCCTATGAACAGATGTTCCCTTCCTATTTACCATGCATACCAAGAGGACAGAAATTGTGGTTTATCCATCTAAGTGTGACCTGGCAAAAGCAGGAGTTCATAAATACATTGGTGCACAGGAATTACTTCATAAATGGACAAGAGACATAAAACTTTGGCAATATTGAAGATTGCTGTTGCTATTTCTAGTATGTCTTCCTAGATGTCACTGGATCAGTGGCTGCCATGCCTAAAAACATTTTATTCTCTCTCAAAAAGAAAGCACACAAAGTCAGCAGAAAAAAGAGGAAATCACTGAGGATCTTAATGGATTTCATAAAGTTCAAAAAGCAGGGACAGATATCTAGTAAGTCAGAGAATTTGAGATATTCAAGAGGTAAGACATTTTTAGAATGAAAATTGATTTGTTTGTTTAATCCAAGGTTAAGAATATGGTAGACACAGAGCGTAATTTATGTTTAAAAAATTGATTATGTGTGTGTGTGTGTGTGTGTGTGTGTTGGAATGTGGAAGGCATATGCTGCTAAGATGAGAACAGGTTTTCCCACAAAAGGAAATAATCTAGGCAGATCCCTGAAAAAAGTCACATAGAAGAGGAAAGACTAAGGAGACCCCCAGGGTCAAGTCAGGCTTCCGCTTCCGCCTGGAGCATCAACAAAGAGTCACATTTGAGGGAAAATGTATTCACAGTGTGTCTGAGACAACCCTGCCTCCTACTTCTGATGATCCTGTGTGGTGCAATGCCTTATTATAACATGTCCCATGTTATTAAAAAAAAAATCAAGGGAGCCGAGTATGGGCCAGTGGAACTGGAGAAGTCTTAAGTCTGATAAAGAGAAAGAGTAACCTCGGTGACAACTTGCTCGTACTCATAAAGCAATGTCAACGTAACGATGGTTTGCGGGAGGGAGGGAGAGAGTGACAGCTGAGCGGTGGGTGATGGGGGGTGCGGAATCAAGCCTGACAGGTTGAGATGCTACTTTTAACCAACGATGGATAAAGAAAGAAAATCTAAGTTACCTTCTTAGTTTTGCCTGCACAATTTCTCTCATGCCCTCACCCCCATTTAGATCACCCTACACCCACTCCCATCTGTTTAGATCACAACTAGAGAAAATGAAGTACATTTGAAAAGGGAGAAACCTAAATTGAATAAAAGTGGATTGAACAAAATTGGATTGGATCGAACAAGATGGAAACTGAAAGTTGTGAGTTATATATTTACATTTAGTTAGAAAAAGAGCATGTTTTAGTTTCCCATATATGATTAGGAGGAATTCATATCCATACCAATCTTCAAACCTAGTAGAGAATTAAAACTGGTATAGACACACTTGTAAGGTTCTTACTTAGAGGAACTGCTTAGAGAAATTCTGAGTCACTCTTTTAATGCTTTGTACTCCAGGATGAATTTCTTTAATATAACCTGCCCTCACGTTCTTCCTTCTCCCACTATGCCCATGAGTTTGTCTTTGTTTAATAGAAAATGTCACTAGTTGTCCCTATGCAGAAGTTGACCCCTCTTTCATCTTTCTGACCACTAGTAATTGAATTACCTTTCACGTCTTACCTTCTCACCATTTTTGCTACTCTCAAAAACAGACACTAATTTAAAATAAAAAGTTAAAGGAATGAAAATTTTCCTAAGAATTGTAATTTCAAGCTTCAGGTAGGTTGCAAGAATTAAAGTCTCTCTTATGCAATTTTACCAATTGTTAGCTAATTTTCTCTGTGATATATCTCTGTCTGTCCTTGTCTCTCTGTCTCTGTCTCACAATATATCTCGTGTGTGCAGGCATCATTATTTTTTATCCTTTGAATCTTTCAATTTGCATTTATTAAGAACTAGTATATCTTTAAATAATAAATAAATGTGTGAAATTTAACGGTATTACAGTATTTTATTCTAACCTACTGGTCCTATTCCAATTTATTCAATTGTGCCAATAATGGTTGTAGAGGACTGTTTTCAGCCCCGGATTTATCCGGGTCACATAATGATAAAGTGTCATGTCTCTTTAGGCTTCTTTCATCTGGGACTGTTCCTCAGCATCCCTTTGACTTCCATGACATTGAGATTGCTTGAAGAACATAGCTGGTTATTTTATAGACTATCCCTCAGTTTGAATTTGTCTGATGCTTCCTCATGATTAGGTTTGGGTTATGCATTTCTGGCTCACACACTTTTTAAGTGATGCTCTGTCCTTCTCAGGACATCACGATGGAGGCCTAGGATGTTCCTGTGTCATTTTATTGGCAATGTTAACTTTGATCAGTTGGTTAAAAATGTCTGTTTTATCTACTTTATAATTACTGCTTCTCTTTTTGTAATTAATAACTAATTTAAGGAGAGGTCCTATGAGAATATGTAAATATCCGGTTCCTCATCACATGTCCTCTTCCTACTGTTAAGCATGTATTAATGATTCTTGCTAGAATCAGCTCATTATATTGGCTGCAAAGGTAATTAACAATATTGTTTCTTTTCTATATATTCATTGATATTATACTGAAATAAATAATTTCTATTCTCCACTAGTTATTTAGTATTTTATTTATTTATATAGGTATGCACACCTGGATACATGTATGCATGTATTTATTTTCAATATGAACTCATAGAGTCTTAATTTATTCAATGTGACTACTTTAGTCTTTACATATTTTGATGCTAAATTGCACCATTTCATGTAGTTGGAGCCCTGCCAAGCTAGAGATCCTCTACGCCTTTAACACACACCCATCATCGTTTGTAAGCACTTCCTTACTTCCTGGCACAGCAAAATGTTTCAGTTTCATCACCTAGTTTCCCTGTCCCAGACCCAGGGTCAGTCATTTTCCCAAGGGAGGGTAATTTATTTTAGTCATTAATGGTATTTAAAAACTGTATGAGTGCTCAGTTGCTGTCTATCTAGTTACCTCAAAATTCAGCAGCTTATTACATATTTATTTCGCACTGTTGTTAAAAGTCAGGGGTTCAGGAGTGCTTGGCCAGGTGTTTCTTGCTAAGGTTTCTCATAAATGTTCTCGGTCAGCTGTCCACTGGGCCTTCAGTGATCAGAAAGTTTGGCTGCGGTTGAAGGAGCCACGTGGATCACACATGTGGCTGGCACATCGGTATTGATTGTATGACAGGGATCTCAGCATGCTGGCCATCCAGCGTGGGCATCACCCCAAGATGGCTTGCCTGCTCTCATAATGACGTGGCTGGCTGCCTCCAGAGTGAATGATCCAAGAAAATGAGATAGAAGTGTTAATACTTGTTTTATGACCTAGCTTTGGGATTCACACACTGTCACATCTGGTGTCTCTTGGTCATCCAAACCCTAATTCAGTGTGAGAGTGAACTTCATTGGGGTAAGAATACGATGACATGTGGATCATTGGGTTAAACCTTAGATGTTGATTATGACAGAGATAAAGAATCAATGACACCAGATGTGCTCATTTGTACAGCTGCAGCATTGCTTCTAGATCCCTTTAGCAAACAGACACAGAATGTATAGTGTGTCTATGAGCATGTCTATGTGAGTGTTGTGTATGAACAAATATCTGAAATTAGAAAATAATGAGTTGCAATATAAATTTTCTAAATAACTACTTCAATGGGTATAAAATGGTTTCATCGTTTCTATACCCATATCTGATGAGGAAAGTTCAAAGTTTGTTGGTTGTTCAAATAGTTCTTTAAACTAACTGCATTGGTCAAACTTATACAAGTGTTAATAGAATTTATTCTTTTAAAAATGTTTATCTCCAATGAAGTTATTTTACTTATTTGAAATATAGTTAAATTCATATGTTTTTCTTTGCATTCAGTTTTTGTTTTCCATCCTGTTAGTTTAAAGTCATTATTAAGATATTTGGAATATTAAAAATGGATTTAGATAGTCAAAATTATATAAAAGATACACACATGTAAGTGTCACTCTTCACCTAAGGTCCCAGTAGATACCTAAGAAACCTCATGGGAAGCCCAAGACAGAACTACTCCTGAATTCCTGACCCTCAAAAACTTTGAGAGATAGTATCTGTGTATTATTACTTTAAGCCATTCAGTCTGGAGTAACTTCCTAGGTTGCAATTGATCAAGCACCATTGGAAAATGACTGATTTCAGGCATAGGTAAGGGAAACTGCAAAATGAGCCAGAAATTCCTGTTGTACTAGAAAATAAGGAAGTGGTTAAAAATTATGTTGGGGGTTAAACCACTCCCTTATTTTCTAGTACAACAGGAATTTCTGGCTCATTTTGCAGTCAAAAGGATAGAGAGCAACCAGCTTGAAGGAGTTCCAACTAGCCCAACTGGCACAATGTGAACATCAAAATGTATAAAGACGGGAGTTCCCTGGTGGTGCAGTGGCTAGGCTTTGGTGCTCTCAACGCCGCGGCCTGGCTTCGATTCCCAGCCAGGGAACTACCCCCCAACAAAAAAAAAATTTTAAAAATGTGTAAAGATGATTGTGGATTCTATATCATTGAATAAATAAAAATATTTGGAAGTTCATATTGGAAATAAATATGTACATACAGACATAGGGGGGCTGCCTGGAAAGTATCCAGCCATGTAACATGAAAAGTAGAGGCATTTATGGCTGGACAGCCCTTGTACATACTTGCAAAATGAATGAATGAATGAATCAATCAATCGATAAATAGGAAAAATAATTTTAATGTACTATTTTATTGTTAGACTTATTGGGGTGACATGGGTTAGCAAGAGTTACATAGGTTCCAGGTGTGTGAGTTCTCTTTCCATCACCATATATTTGGCTCCTCCTCCCTCCTCATCCACCCCTCACCCTCTTCTCCCACCCACCCCCAGTCCCCAAGTAACCACTAAACTATTGACTGTGTCCATGAGTTTTCTTGTTTGTTTGTTTGTTTTTTCTTTGTTGCTTTCAGTTTTATATCCCACATGTGAGTGAAGTCATATGGTTCCTGGTTTTTTCCGTCTGGCTTATTTCACTTAGCATGATGATCTCCAGGTCCATCCATTTTGTTGCAAATGGCAATGTTTCATCTTTTCTTATAGCTGAGTAATATTCCATTGTGTATATGTACCACAGCTTCTTTATCCAGTCATCTGTCGCAGGGCACTTTGGTTGTTTGCATGTCTTGGCCACCGTGAATATTACTGCAATGAACATTGGGGTATAAAAGTCTTTGTGGACAAAGGTTTTCAAATTTTGGGGGTATATACCCAGAAAGGGCATTGCTGGGTCAAATGGTAAATCCATTTCCAATTTTCTGAGAAATAAATAAATAAATACGAAAAAAATTTTTCTTTCAGTAGATTATCAATAAATGTTGAAGAAATAACAGAGAGAAAACTGTATTTTGCAATGAAAATATTAAAAAATTGATTCTGGCAATAATCATTAGTAAGGCTTAATCCGCTGGATGGGCCATTTGATGAGGAACAAAATTAACGTTACCAATAATTAGCAAAGGAACATTAGAGAAGAGGGTAGCATCACTTATAAAGTGTGTCAGCCAAAAATGCATAACCTGTGTGTCCTTTGCAAAAAGAAATAGATGTGGTATGTTTAATTATTCACCCCCTTTTTTTACATATACAGATGCAAACTTCTGCACCTTGCTTTAAAAACAAACAAATATATTCTGAAATTCATTCTACATCAGTGAATAGAGGTATTTTCCTTTGTGTAGCAATGTAATACTCCTTTCCTATATGGAAGAATTTTTCTATAGCCTTGATACTTTTAGACTCAGGTGGTTGTAAAGCCCACTCAGCATTTTTCAGCTAGTAACTTTAACAATATGTTTTTGTTTCATTTTTTTGAGAAATCAAATTCCTTTCTTTTTAAATCATGAGAATTAGATATGAGAGTTCACTCTTGATATCAGCTGCAAAAACTTTATCATATACGTGTGTGAGTCTGTGTACATAGACAGCTATATTGAACTGAACCTCAATTTCATGGCTTGTAAAATCCCCAAAATGTCACCTGGATCTCAGAAAGTTCCCAGAGCTTTCTCGTTGTCTCCAAGCTTCTTTGCCCTGCTGACAGGCAGAGTGCCTCTGCTCTGCCCCAATCAGACTTCCTGCTATTTGAGTCACATTAAGACTCCTGTGGTTTTAGGATAGGCTTGAATAGACTACTCTGAGTTGCTCCATTATGTTACACTATGTGTCTTCCCTTCTGTGCTTTTTCCTGTCTCTTTCGTCTTCTTTATTTTTCTTTTTTCTGCTGATTAATCCTCCCCAAATACAAGATTCTGGGGGCACTTGCTTTCAACATCTAAGAACTGCATCTGGTCTACAAAAGAATCAAGTGACATTTGTTAATATAATAAATTTCTCATACAGTAGGATTATGTTCAGTTACAATGGACAGAACCTGCGAAAGAACAGTCACTTACACAAGATAGAACTTAATTGTTGTGTGAATGAAATCTGAAGGTCGGTTGCCTATGGCTTTATGGTGTCTCCATCATTATCACAGATTTGTGCTTTGTCATTGTCCCCATGGCTCCTACAGGTCCTGTACCACCATGCCCACCTTCCAGTCAGGAAGAAGAAAGATCAGATAAAGAGAACGTGTTTTCCACTTAAGGCCATTTCTTGCAATTCCCACAAAACATCTCTGCCAAAAGTGTAGTGATTTAACTACCCTTAGCTTGTAATGGAAGCTAGGGATTCAGTATTCCCAGGGGCTGTATGTCCAGCCAAAATTAGGAAATCTGTTACTAAAGAAGCAGTTAAAACACGTATCAGGGGACTACTAAATATTAATATATTTGTCCCACCAAATCATTTTAATTGCCTTTTCTAAGAGTAGGGTAGAAAAAGAAAACATGCATGTTATGATAAAAGAAAAGACCTGAATGGAAAGGAACAATTATATACAGCACAAACAAGGAAACCAAAATATAGATAATAAAGAAGCAAAGATGCAGAATAGATATTTATTTCACAATAATTGCCACCTTCTTATTAGATAAAATAGAAATACATATGGACTCAATCTGAGTAAGTACGTGAGTATGTGACTTCTAACTTGAGATTTTAGTATTTTATTGGTCAACACTATATCTTTCATTCATGTATTGAATTCTATGAATCTGATCATATGCATCACACTAAAGGAATGAAGAGGAATAAGAAATGCTTTTCCATCAAGCAGCTCTTAGACTAATCATGATTCAGATATACGAGCAGAAAACTGGATTACTGAAAGGAAGATTTTTCTTAAACACATTGTAAGATGTTATTTTTTTATATTAGGAAAAACAGAGATATTATGAAATAGAATGTACAAACTTTAAAGTACAAGGCAAGCCCTCCTTTGCCCAGTAGGAGTATATTGTTGGAAAAATTTTGGGAGTACTACACAGTAAGGAGCAACTTAATTATTTTATTCAGGGAGCTCAGATTGCCAATTTATCTGTGTAAACTTGGATTGAAGGAGTATAATAAAGTAGATGTGTCAATCAGTAGGATCAGAAGGTACCTTTCCCAAGCTCTGAGAAACAGATGTATAATAGAAGACTTGAATTAGAGTAGGGGCTATAGAAATAAAAAGCTGGGGTATAGATTTAAGAAAAATTTAGGAGATAAAATATGTAAGACTTGGTGATTAATTATATGTGGTAGATATGGGAGATGGTAAAGTCTCCAGAGGGAAATTTTAGATTTCTACATTGGGTAACTGACGGAATAACAATGCTGAGCATTGATATGTAATTACCAGATATTAGATTTAATGGATAATATATAATTGGTTTAGAGAGCTTATTGAGTTTGAGGTACTGGTGTGTCCATTCTGCTGGCAATACCCAGTTTGAATTTCTTTTAGGCTGTGAGACTTGAGAAAGCTTATAGAGCAAAGGAAACAAGGCACTTTAGGAAGTCAAAAAAGAAGAAGGGAGAGTAACTGAATAATGATGGCTTAAGGTCTAGAGATGGCAAGGAGAAATGGGGTTGGGGGCACAAGTAGGAATGTCGAATAGTAGTGGAAGAGATAAATCACTCTCAGAACTTGGGTGAAAAGCCAAATCCTGATTTTTATCACTTGTCAAAATTTCAGGTATTATTTTTTTAGCCATGGTTTACAGATTAGAATTCTCAAAATAAAATCCAAAAGTCATACTAATAATTGACAATCTTGGAATGTCAGGTTTTCCCCTGTCCCCCTTTCACTGCATGCTGATTATCTAGGAAGACTTGGCCTGTGGAAAATATTAGTTTATTCCCTTCAAGGAACTATGATAAACTATTGTAATAGCAGAAATAATGTTTTTCAACTACTACCTAGCACACATCCACCATTTTGTTACCATTATAGATAAAAATAATTGCATATGACTACAAAAATGGAGTTATATTTATATTTATGCTCATATGATAGTGTTTCTTAGTTCTCTTAAGTTAAGAAGTTAGCCACCTTATAGGAAGTCCCTGAACTTAGAGCTTTGGGCACTCCAATATTAGAACACTGGAGCAGATTAGTAAGAAACTGCAATGAGAATGAGAAGAGGTAGAAAGAAATAGGATGATGTTTCTTTTCTGGAAGCTAAGTGAAGATAGTATGGCCAAGGGAAGCAGAGATTATCTGTGTTCATTGTATCGCTATGTCAAGAGAGATGAGAGCTGAGATCGACCACCTGATTTATGCCAGTCATGGTTGTTGTTCATTCTGACAACATCAGTGTGGTGTGCTAGAGACAAAACTGATAGGAATGAGGTTAAGGCAGCAAAGAAAGCAAAGATCTCAAGTGTTCACGTTGTTCAGAGGTTCATTGCTGTGAAAGAAAGCATCGAAAATGTGAGTGGTAGCGGGAAGGGAGTGTGAACTCCAGAGAGGAATTTGTTCATTAAATTCCTAAAGTGGGAAAATACTAGTGTGATAGTGTACAGATAGTCGTGATCCAATAGTGAGAGAGAGAGAGAGAGAGAGAGAGAGAGAGAGAGAGAGCGGTTATTCTTACTGAAACAATGGGCTGGATTCAAATGAGAAGATAAGAGACACAATGCATCAACAGGTGGGCTGGTCTTAGACAAAAGCAGATAGTAAGCCCATTTTAATAAACTGAAGCATGGAAACAAACTGGAACAATGGTGGTAGGTATCTTATGGATTCTCTTTTTCTTATGATTGTATTTTCTTAGTGTGTGAAAGCAGAGGAGGAACTTCTGAAGGTTCTAGCAGGGGAAACAAGAGAGCTAACAATGCCTAGGAGCATTGGTGAGTTGACGGACCAGGAAAATGTAGTATTGATGTTAGGTTGCTGTAAGAGCTCATGTGGAAGAGGGGTAGTAATACAGGGGCTGTCTGGGAAAAAATCCAGCAATAACTGCCTCTGTTTTTCATATTACATGGCTGGAGAGTTTCCGCACGGCCCTTGTAATAAAGTGAGACCAGGTAACATGGTTACTGGTGCAGATGCCGAGTCAGCAGCTATTTGCCATGCTTGGGGATTATTTTACATAAGTATCTGAGGAATGAGAAAGAAGCAAAATTATCGAGGTTATAAAATAAGGAAGTAATTACATAGTTGAAGCAAGAAATTTAATTTGAATAAAAAGTGAAGTGAGGGCATAACGTGGGAGGTCTTGAAGAAGAAGAATTAAAGAAATACAATTCTCATGGAGGGGGTCAAGAAATTAATGGTGTCTGGGTACTACTGGTTGGAATTATCTGGATGAAAGAGGTAGAATCAGAATTGGGTGCTTGAACTTGAGGTCATGGAGGCGCTTCAGTTATTGGTAACGATGTATTCTAGAGCTTGGCTCAGGAAGTGAGAGGTAGAATGGGGCACCGGGGAAGTGGAGAAGAAGTGAAGGGACTGAGAAACCAGGGTGTAAGGAGGATCTGTGAGAATTTGACATGGCCAAGAATATGGCAGAGGTAAATTAGAGTGACAGAATCAAGGAATGATCGGGAATGACCTTGAGGTTGGCAAGTGACTGATGCAAAGAGCTGTTTGAATGATATACTCTTGAGAGCTTGATTCGCTATGAGCTACTTTTTAAGTAGGAATATTCTGAAAGTGGGAATGAGGTGCAAGAAAGACAACTACCCTACCTCTAAACTTAGTGCTAGGAGAACCATGAGAAAAGAAACATCCAGTGGACATTTGGGGGCTTCACAGGAAGCTGAATCCTGAAGTGGATAGACAGATTAGAAGAAGAGGAACTTTCAGGGAAATGGCTGAGCATCAGGGAATTTTGCTGGTTAACTCTGCATTCCAGGTCTTACAGTGGAAAGCTTCAGCAGTTATTGAGGGGTCAGGAAGAGAGTCAAAAAAGAATTTGTTCATTACCTGGAACCTATGTAATTTTTACTGATAAATGTCACCCCAATAAACCTAACAAATAGACAAATAAATAAACAGTTTGCACTCAGCTGTCTAAATGGATTCAAATCTAGAGACTAAGAAATACCCTAGCAATTCCAGCCTTCTCATGGTGACTGATTTGACCAGGAATAAGGACATCATGGCATGAGCCTTGATGGTGACTAGGCAGTGAGTGATGGGGGACCTTGGAACTCTGGTGTGGCAGCAGAGAGAGGTTCCATCCCAGTGATGAGACAGGGAGGCTAGGGTAGCAGCTGCACCGCACACACTCCTTCTGAGCTGCTACGTGTGACAGTGTTTGATCAAATTTGAGTTCAGTCTCTAGCAGGTTTTCGCTCATGTGTTTTCAATTCTCTAAATTTATCTCCCTATGATTTTTAATATTCCCTAAAATATCCAAAATATTTGCTCACTTTCTTACTCTCTTATTTTATTTTATTTTTTTGCTTTTTGCTTTTTGGTATGTGGGTAGCTCCCTGGCTGGGAATCGAACCCAGGCCACAGCGCTGACAGCGCTGAAGCCTTAAGCTGCTACACTACCAGGGAACTCCCATTACTCTCTTATTTTTAAGGGGCTTGTTCTTGATTCTCAGTTTATAACATCTTTATATATTACTGAGAGATATATCATAGAAATAGGCTCTTATATTCTACTTCAAGTGACAAAACCACAATTAAAAGGGTAGAAAGAAAGATCGAATAGAAAAAAGGTTTGTATTGTGGTAACATTTTACATGAGGTAGATATATGTCACATTTTGTAAATTATAGCCCACATCTGTTGTAATAAATGAAGGTGAGCAAAAGTGCTTCATGCAATATAAAATGCTATGCAAATATAAGTTATATCCTATCATTAATATGAAGAACACATGGCAGAGCATCATGATTTGGAATTTAGACTCTAGGCTGAGACCTGTATTGAAACCCAGCTCCAAGGAGTTCTCTGGTGGTGTAGTGGCTTAAGGGTTTGGCTCTGGTGCTGTCAATGCTGTGGCCTGGGTTTGATTCCCAGCCAGGGAACTACCCCCATATAAAAATAAATTAAAATAAATTAAAAAAAAAAAAAAGAAACCCAGCTCCATCATCTACTTGCTTTATAATCTTTGGCAAATTATAACTTCTCTCTGTTATAGAGTTTCCAGTTATTCCATGGAGATAATAAAAAAACAAACAAACAAGCAAATACACACAAAAAACTCTTCACAAAGTTGTTCATTCATTCTTTTAACAAATCTTCATTATGGGTCCAGTACTGGTCTAGGTGCATGTTAAATAAACTGATAATTGTAAAACACCTAGAAAAATATTTGATACCCAGTGAGACCTCAGTAAATGTCAGATATTTATTGTTTTATTAATTTAGGAAAAATTCTTTAAATATAGATGACATTCAAGGCACATAT